>CM049828.1:5221128-5307913 GCA_027422435.1 Schizopygopsis pylzovi
TTCAATGTTCATTTATTGTTTACTGTTGTGGCAATTTTACATTTCAATAAAGGTATGAGACAAAAGTATTTTGAAGAAAAAAAAATTTGCAAGAAAATGGTCATACAGTCATTCAAAGTCAGCAACACAGTGTGACAAAACAAGGAACACCTTGACTCAGTATTTATTTCTCAATCAAACCAGGATGCTTTTATCTCAAACAGTCATGCATATTCATCAAATATATCAATTTATGGTATCTAACTATGTCCCCTAGATGCTGCAAGTATTTACTGCAAATCTTCTTAAAAGTGAATAACACTTCTTGTCTCACTCTCAGCTACACACATTTCACACATTTCACTTCCTGTTGTTCTTTTAGTACATCAAAATAATTCAAGCATAAACTGATGAACCATTTACACAGTTTAAAGAACACTCTTTAGTAAATCAAATAATACCTATAATAATAATATTTCCCTCACATTTACACAAGCTCAAATTTAACCATACATCTTCATAAAAATAATATAAACACACTTTTGCTTGAAAATGCTGCACTACAGTTTGACAGTCAAATTAGTTTTTACAGATTTTTACAGTGTGAGCTTTCAGTTTCACATTACACGTAGACTAACAGTAAAAGTGTTTGTAAAAAAAACATTTGTGCTGCGATTCTTTTCTTGTGGTTCTGTTTAATGGAAAATGCTGCATGTAAAAAGGTCAGTAGTGAGCCTGAGGTTGTGTGGTCACAAAGACCTTCTTGTGAGTTTCCATATAAAATTACCACAAACTAAAGTTCATGTACAGAAACAACTAAGAACTAAGGTCTATGAACGTGTCAGAAAGTAAGCTGTGGTTGTGGTTTCATAGCTGAATTCATGTAAACGGCATCTTTCCTTTTATCATTCAAGGTGACCTATTGTTCCCCTTTTACGATTTGTAAAATAAGTCTCTAATGTCCCCAGAGAGTGTATGTGAAGTTTTAGCTCAAAATACCTGACAGGTCATTTTTTATAGCTTGTTAAAATTGTCACTTTTAGGGTATGAGCCAAAATGCGCTGTTTTTGTGTTTGTCCCTTTAAATGCAAAGCGCTTATGCTCCAGCATACCGGCAACAACAAAAAACAGGAACGTCTCAGGCAGAGACAAGGGTAGCTTTAGCATCGTTAGCCTTAAAAAGTACCAAGAAGCTCTTTCAGAAAGGCAATTTGGAAAACAAAATATAACGTGTGATACCTAATTTGTCTGGAGCAAACGTTTGCGCACAAAGTGTTGGAATTGATCCCTCTTTCAGAATCAAGCTATGCGAAAATCCAGCATTGAACTGATGCTCATTTGTGCAGCAGTCCTGTGTAAAATGATTGCCACAATCATACTGTAGGACTTTTGGTACTGACATTGTATATCTCCAGCAGCAACAGCAAGAAAACAGTAATGGCGGATTGCTGCTTCTTACTCAGGGCTGTGTTTATGCTAATTGTGCAGAGATCGTCACAAATGGGCAGGATTTCTCCCTACAAGGACATCAACGTAGGGAAAAATCTGGAATCACATGTTCAGAGAGACTGTTTAGGATTTATTGGATCATAAAAAATGAGTGTGTGGATGTTAACCATTATAGGCTGATTGTTTTCACACACTGTGGCAACACACACAACTGTGTTCAAACATCTTCTAAAAGTAATTTTTGCGTTTTAGGTCCCCTTTAATCCAGCATTTATTCAGACTGAGGCTAGGTACAGTTTTGGATTCTACTGTAAATATTGTTTTGTTACCATTATGGCGATCAGTTTTCCATTTGACTGTATTCTGTATTTATTTAGTGCTTTATCTCTGCAACAGTCTGTTAAATCTTTCACTGAACAGCCCAGTAGTTCTAACTATGGAGGTGGGCGTTAAACCACAAACCTGTGAACTCAACTTCTTTAACCATGATCTCAGAAATATCTCTCCCTTCCAATCATAAGTCACAAGCGTCAGAACGTGAGCTTCTTTACAGATATATAATCTTCATCTGTCTCTTCTGATTTGAGCAACAACTCTGAGATACGAGAAAGTAAGTCTCTAAATACTTATGTTGAAAAGAAAGCTTACATTTGGTTAATATATATATATATACACTGTATATAATACTTTTTAATAATGCAAATGAGTAAATTAATTGCTATAAAATTAATACTTTTATAGACTGTAACAAATTTAAAGCGGTTTCAACTAGGGCTGTGACGATAACCGCATTACGCTTCACCGCGGTAATGAGATGCGACCGCGGTGTTGAAGTCATCACCGTCATCACCGCACTTTTTTTCGCGAGACCCGACCAAATGTCTTGCAACGCGGGAATAAAACACGGTAACGGTCGGTAACTCTGGTGTAATTTGAACGGGAGTGGGCGGTCTAACAATATCCCGTTCCCGACATCCTTTCAGAACAGCATATCTGTGTGTTTTTACTCTACATGCAAAACATTATAATGTTCATTCATAAATGTCATCAAATCGAATAAAACTATCCAGACATGAATTCCTTTTGCTGCTGGTGCTGTCTGATGAGTTTTAAAGCCAGACACGCGCTTCTAAAAGGTAAGATTATAGCTAATGTATGTGTGTGAGAGAGAAAGCGCGGTGGAGATAACAAGTGTAATATTATCTATTAAATATTACACCCAAAACCGTGTTTTGCTGTGTTTTAGCCAAGTGGAATACTCAATATTTAGCGTTTATCATATACAGTGTTTAATTGGTGTAATAAAGCGGGGTGACCGATCCGGCATCAGAGGATGGAGAGGTAAGAGATAATTCGCGCAATCACTCCGTTGACCCACTTAAGTGATTACCAGCTTGCATCAGTTGCTTTTATTGTGTGCATATACTCTAAAAATCACGGTTATTTTATTTAAAAAAAAATTGTAATGTTTGGGTAGTTTTTTTTGTAACCCATATCCTATATGACAGTCCAGAGTCTGCGTTTGCTTTGAGTGCACGCAGATATTTTGCCTTCTCTTCGGGTGAAATTAGTTCTCAGTGCCACTTACTTTTTTTTTTGTCAAATATAGGTTTGTTTCATGTAATCTATAAAACCGTAAACGATTTTATTTTATGCAAAGCAAACCAAGTCACCTAAACGAGCCACATCAGTTGTTTTGCGACTATTAAATGTTTTATTTTTACTTCTAAAATGCTTGTTAAACGAATTTAAAAATAAGAAATGTTGTATACATGTTTAAACGGTGAAATATGTTGTATTAAGAACTGTATTTGACAAAAATAAAGGCACTAAGACAAGAAAGAAAGAAAGAAAGAAAGAAAGAAAGAAAGAAAGAAGAATAAAAAACAATGACAAGCTCAAACAAAACGAAACCAATAGCGACTATATAAAATAATACAATTAATAATTTTCTAATCTCAACATGCTTTAATTTAGTGTCGCTAGTGGTTTGCGTCAATACCTTTAAATTAAAATGTATTTGGTCTGTGCTCTGGAAGTGTTCTGTTAATTCTGCTAAACTTGAATTACTACAACTCAAATTAAAACCGAAACTAACCTGTATAGGGTAGAAAACTCCACTAAATAAAAACTACACTAAAATTAACCAAATTATAAAAAAAATAAAAACGAAACTTAAATTTTTAGCGAAAATTGAAAGCAATATTAAAATAAAAACGAATTTAAAAATGCAAAACTACAATAACCCTGACACAAACGTATTTCACTGGAGGAAGAGGATCCGTCAGATGAGATGATCGGAGTTCGGAGGCGCCGATCCGGACCGGGTCTGTTCAGATTAAGCCCTGACTGCTAATAGCACATGCCCGTGCTTGCTTTTATTTTAATGTAGTTGTTAATAAACAAATTATCCAATCTTTCACTTGCATCTTTAAAATCCTATTTGAGTGAAGTGGGGGCGGCACGACAGGGTTTTGCCTAGAGCCCCGTCGATGAGTGACAGAGCAGAATAAAGATGAAGTTTAGCTAAGTGTGGATTCTTCAACTCCGACTGCAAAATAGCCAGTTTACTGTGAAGAATCTCATGTCAGGCAAGTCTGACTCCAGACATTCTTCTCAGGGAAGTTAAATTGTTTGGTTTCATGAAAAAGAGATTTAATTTTGCAATGTCTAAGCCAACGGTTTTGTTCATATTTTACATATAAATTTCAATGACAGATGTCTTTTTTTTCTGCGACACTTTTCCGTGTTGACAGCAAAAGGTTAAACAAATTTAGTATTTTGACAAGAAGAATAAAAATAACAAACATGCTATTTTTACATTTTTGTACAAACTGGCCTACAGTATTATTATTTTTTTCTCTCTGCGACACTTATTATTACGTTGACAACAAAATGTAAAACTAATTTGATTCTGGACAAGACGAATAAAATAAATAGCCTACAATAAAATAATTTTTTGCAGACTACATTTGTATTTGTTATCTCTCTCTCTTTCAGTAGAGGAAATGTCATTGTGACATTCTGGAAACGAGATATATTTCGCGGGAACGGTCGGGTCAGGAAGAAGAAAAAACATATTTTATTTTGCACTTTAAAAAGGTTGTTATTATAAATGTAGCCTAACGAATCGTCAAATAATATTAATTACATCCTAATTTGCTGTTACAAGTTGCGTTTGGACAAGTGCGTTTATATCCACGGAGTCTTACCCGAAAAACAATGTCTAAAGAAATATGAATCAAAGTTTAGCACAACTCACCAGAACTAAGCATGTGTCATGTTGAGCTCGCTTGTTGTTTCTGCAGCTTGCTCAGGTTATTATTCTTTTAATAATTTGTACAAAGAATGGGTTACAAACGATGACAAAGACTGCTCCATAATTCCTATTAAACTCAGAAGATATTGAAAAAAATCGTGCGATTAACCGCCAAACCGCGATATTTGTTGCTGCTTCACCGCGGTAAGGAAAAATCCAATACCGTCACAGACCTAGTTTCAACTAATTATTATTTAGTAACTAGTTCCACAGAAATGTTATGTTCAGCCAATTTCTGACCTCAAATTGTTATCGGAATTATTCTTTTTTTTAGTTGGCTCAACCTTTACTGAACTAGTTTTATAGTCCATTCAACTCAAATGTTTAATTGGTCAAAACTTTAGAAAACTACAGCAAGTCGTGTCAATTAAAATGTAATAATTTACTCCATGTGTTTTATGTGGTACCTCAACTTAAGATTTATTATTTGGGAATCATAGGAAATTGCTGGGGAACTATATAAACATATATTTTTATAGTTTAACAAAATTATTACAAATTATTAACTGGTGTTTATTAATCACTAAAAACACATACTAGCCTTTATTTAACAACAATCTCCATTTATAAAAAAAATGTTTTACAGACTAAACATACAGGCTTAAAGAAAAAAAAGTCACCTACATCTTGGATGGCCTAACGGTCAGTAAATCAACAGCAGATTTTCATTTTTGGGTGAACTATCCCTTTAAAGCTCCAGTTGACAAACATAAGATGTGTAAAACAACTGAAAAATTCAGTTTATACTCCGTATACTTCAGTATATACTGTTTAATGAACTAAGTAGTTAGAACTTAACAAGCTAAACAAAATGTTAGCAAACAAAAATGTACAAATATTATTACTGTTCACAATTACATATTTAAAATGAGACAGAAGTCCAAAAAAAAAATAGCCAGGTTGTTACGTTATAGAAAATCAAGTCAAGTCACCTTTATTTACATAGCGCTTTAAACAATACTGATTGTGTCAAAGCAGCTTACAGAGTCAAACATGAAAATAGTTTGTCAATAATGCAAGAGGACATTAACAAGTAATTTTTCCAGTTAAAATCTGCAACCAGGGCTGGATTGGTAATTGGGCATCACAGGCATTTTCGCGGTGGGCCAATGCACTGAAGGGGCCGACAAAATTCGTTTTTGTTTGTTTGCTAAGGACCATCACGCAGGGCTACGAGCAGCCAGTGGCCCATTGGTTTGTCTCCTGTATTGACAGCGTAAACCATCCAATCACAATGCGCTATAGACGGAGTGATGAAGTATTTTGCTCCGCCTATAGATGGTTTCATCGTGCGCACACACCTGGCCCGAAGTTAACTTCCGGTCTATGTTTGTTTATTGGTCTGGATAGTGGCGCTGGCTACAAACGCAGTTAAAGGGATCATATGATGCTCTTTGGAGTGTTACCAGCTGATTGTGCATAGATAAGATCCATGAAGAAAAACTAAAGTCTCAAAACCAAAGAGATATTCTTTATCAAAGTTAAGATTCTGCCACGCCTCCCTAAAACAGCTCATTCAAACACGCCCCCACATGTCTACATCACGATGTGGAAATATTTGCATAATGCAGCCCAAATGTTCAGGCAAAGAAAGAAGGCGTGGTTTCAGTAACCGCAGTAGTGTTGATGCAGACACTGTGTGTTTCTAGGCAAAAGCACTTTATTTGGCCTTCCGAAAGTAGATGTATTTAGGAATCATTAAGTTTACTTAAGTTACAACAGAACAGCAACACATTTTATGGACGACAGTTTCGTGAACCTAGGAGAGGAGGTAATTTACATTTACATTTATGCATTTAGCAGACGCTTTTATCCAAAGCGACTTACATTGTATTCAAGTTACAGTTTCTATATTTGATCAGCTCTTGCTTTCCCTGGGAATCGAACCCATGATCTTGGCGTTGCTAGCGCCATGCTCTACCAGTTGAGCTACAGGAAAGCAGAATTAAAGCATAATTCTGACTTTGCTATGACAATCTGGCACTTCTGAATCAACGTTTTGTTTCTGAATCAACATTTTCAATGTGTGTTTTGTAATTAGTTTAAGTATTTAATTTTGACTGTTCTAATGCGGAGTTATGCGCATTGTGTGTGTGTGTGTGAGTGAGAGAGGGAGACAAAGTCACACAACCGCGGCTTGTGTGCAAACACATACGAGCTTCATTATTGTGTCTGTCACATGACTCTGGTCCACTTTCAGGCTTGAACTGATGGTAAAACTAAAGACATTATTAACGGTCTTTACTTTAGTTTTGAAAGCTGAAGCTCGCGATTATGGAAAGGGGAATTACATTTCCGACGTGGCTTGTGGTGTTCGGCCAATCACAATGCACTGGGTCAGTTGGCCAATCAAAGCAGACTGTGCTTGTTGGAAGGAGGGACTTTGTAGAAAACCAAGTCACCTAAACGAGCCACATCAGTTGTTTTGCGACTATTAAATGTTTTATTTTTACTTCTAAAATGCTTGTTAAACGAATTAAAAAATAAGAAATGTTGTATACATGTTTAAACGGTGAAATATGTTGTATTAAGAACTGTATTTGACAAAAATAAAGGCACTAAGACAAGAAAGAATAAAAAGAATAAAAAACAATGACAAGCTCAAACAAAACGAAACCAATAGCGACTATATAAAATAATAAAATTAATAATTCTCTAATCTCAGCATGCTTTAATTTAGTGTCGCTAGTGGTTTGCGTCAATACGTTTAAATTAAAATGTATTTGGTCTGTGCTCTGGAAGTGTTCTGTTAATTCTGCTAAACTTGAATTACTACAACTCAAATTAAAACCGAAACTAACCTGTATAGGGTAGAAAACTCCACTAAATAAAAACTACACTAAAATTAACCAAATTATAAAAAAAAATAAAAACGAAACTTAAATTTTTAGCGAAAATTGAAAGCAATATTAAAATAAAAACGAATTTAAAAATGCAAAACTACAATAACCCTGACACAAACGTATTTCACTGGAGGAAGAGGATCCGTCAGATGAGATGATCGGAGTTCGGAGGCGCCTTTTCGGACCGGGTCTGTTCAGATTAAGCCCTGACTGCTAATAGCACATGCCCGTGCTTGCTTTTATTTTAATGTAGTTGTTAATAAACAAATTATCCAATCTTTCACTTGCATCTTTAAAATCCTATTTGAGTGAAGTGGGGGCGGCACAGCAGGGTTTTGCCTAGAGCCCCGTCGATGAGTGACAGAGCAGAATAAAGATGAAGTTTAGCTAAGTGTGGATTCTTCAACTCCGACTGCAAAGACTCCAAGACCGGTGTAATATGATCTCTCATATGATCTCTCTTATATAACAGTATTTCTGAAGGAAGACTGTCTTTAGAAAATGTTTGATGTCATTTTCATTTAATCTAGCATGTTATATGCTTGATAGAGCAGCGTTTGTAAGCTTAGTGTTGCTTTGTCTACAGCCGTTACCAGGGAAACCTCTAGTTCTCACACTTTAAAACGCCTCCTGCTGGCAGAGAATTAATTTGCATTATCCGTCTCTGTGCATAAGTCCGTGCATAAGTCCGTCTTATTAAGGATTCCACACAAGCCCGACATTATCGGCGGCCCGTGAAAGCATAGCCGTCATCTCTGGGTCTGGCTCGGACAACGCTACCACACCCGAAGGGGGTCATGCAGCCGGGTCGTCATCCCCGGAGAGAGAGAGAGAGAGAGAGCCCGCCCTCCAATGCAGCGATCGACATCTGGACATCAGGGGGAGCACCGAATGAAACGGGTGGTGTACCCCGTTCTGCAGAGGTCCCAGCCCGCTCCAACGGCCCTCACTGTGACCCTCAAATCATCTCTGACTCCACTGGACACAGCGCCGCCCCGGATGCCAGGACGAACGCTGGATCGCGGCAGTGGCAGAGGGACTCTGCCATGTTTGACACAGCGGAGTCTATTATGCAACTCCGAGATGGTCATGTTCCCACAAGAAGAACATGAACCATCCACGAAAGCTTCCTCAGCGTGCTGAATGCCCAGACACATGAGGCAGCGATCGTGACTAGGGGTGTAACGATTAATCGATACGGATCAATATATCGATACAATGTATGACGATACAATGCATCGATTCCACGTGTAAAATATCGATATCTGTCGTATAAAAAGGCACCTTTATTTAGGCACGGTCCACATTTTGTCCGTCTATGCATTACCACCAACGCGTGCATTCTCGTTCAATCTCACGTACCAGGACTCGATATAAGGACTGCCCGAAGGCACAAGGCGAGCATGAAAGACGCTCGGGATTGTTGGCGGAAAAGTCGCACACAGACAACTCTGCGCGAATACTAAATTGAGCTCTTCTCCGCTTTTTTGAGCATGGATGAATACATTCAAACAAAACTGCATCAAAATGCATGTTTGGGCTAATATCCTTGTAAACAGTAGGTTAAGAAAAGCATATGTCTTAATGTAAACAGTGGAGAAAAAAGGCATGTGTATCAGTAAATTAAATCTGTTCTTTCATTCTTAAAGTGAAAGAAAACTAACAATAAATCTAATGCTATCAAAGAAAAAAACAAGTGCTCACTGCTCCTGACTAAATAACCTTTGTAACATAATTTAATGGCTATTTAATTTAAACAGTGAAGACTATGCAGTTATTTTACATTTGATTATTACATTTCTTTAGCGTACCTGAAAATGTATTTTAGACTGAGCTGAAAAACCCGAAAAGCACTGTTTATTGAACTTGTGTCTTTCTTCTATTGTATTCATTCTCTGCTATTGCTTGTAATTTGGTTATCTGTAGAAAAGATGTTTAGCACTGAGCCCATAGTAGCATTTTTAGATTTATGTTCATGTTATATATTTTTGTTGCATTTGGGAGTTAATAAAAATGTAGATGGTTGTTTAAAATAGGTATATAATATGATAATATCGATTGATATACTCTTGTATCGAATCAAATCGGATAATTTTTTGAGGTATCGGCAAATATCGTATCGCTGGGTATGAGAAACAATATCGTACCGAATCGTGACGAACCATCTGATTTACACCCCTAATCGTGACCGTCCTGAGGTGCCAGGAAATGACCACGGGTGATAAGAAATCTGTAAAAAGACGTGATCACCCCTGTTGCTTTTTTAGAGAAAGTGCTCTTTTAGTGCTGAAGCACGCAGGGGAGCGCGCCACCGCACACTCCTGGTGTGGATGTCTGCATGAATACGATCTTTTTTTCCTTTCCCGAGCGACCGTGACCACCGCTGCAGCGCCATAACGTCCACACTCATCTTTCAGCAATCACTCGAGGAAAATGAGAGCAGTAGTGATACACCACCGCTCGGCTCCAAAGCGAAAGGATTAATTAATGCGGTGCACCTGCTGCCTCTTATACTCACGCTGTGATCAGCGGCAGCTGGATGCAATAATCGCATGCCAATGTCCATTGGCTCGTTTAGTTACACTCGAAGTGGATAGGTCTCTCTGGCGAGATCCCAATTCGTCGGTCATCGACGTGACTCGGAGTGACCAACAGAATGGGAACAGACTAATATTTGTAGATTCCTCTGAGAACAATAAAGCACATTATAATTGTAGTATAAACTTCAAACATTTACACACATTACCTGGAATGAAAACTATGATCTCCTAGTCTTGGAAGTACACACACTATGTAGTTGCAGTGGAGCGGTCTGGTCACGAGCCAGAGTTTTGTGGAAGAACTGACTGGGTTGCATCTGAAATCTTGCAATGATGACAAAGCACCAATGAAACATTTGACCACAACTTGATGGCGAAAGAAAAGTACATGTTAAATAAAAAAATGAAATTCTGCCTTTTAAATCATTTACAATGTATCATTATAAGTTAATTCAATTTGTAATGAAACAAGTTGCAACCTTTGGCACAAATCCATTCCACAATCCATTGCACAATAGGGAGCATTGATGCTGACTGGATTTGTAATAGAACATGTACATTTCATATTATAGGGCTAAGTTAGCTTAAATAGCATAAAAATTATATCAAAATATAACGGTCCTGTTTGTTTTTGATAAATACAGTGGTGACGTTTTAAAATTGATTGATCAGTTGTCCCAGTGTTTACTGTCTTCCCCTTTGCACAAACATGTCCACGATCTAGTGATTCACTACCTAGGCGACTGACTGAGATGCTTTGAATGGCCTTGTGAAACGATTCAGTTGTTCATTTTCATTCGGAAAGACGAACTTCTCTTCCGAAGCGCCATTCACGAGACTAAAAACGCTGTGTAATCCTCCCGTTTGAAAACATTTCACTGTGGCTTGTTGTTAGTCACGTCATCTTTTAACATCACGGTAAAATTGCAAAAGTTTACACATGCAAAAACCCATTCAACATGCCCGTGTTAACTTCAAATAAGCACATTACTGTGGTTAAACATTCATCTCTCCAGTCGATTCCTGACTAGGGTTTTTTTGGATTAAACAAGGTGAAAGACCATGTTCACTTAAATTTCCCTCAGACATATCATACAACGCTTATTCTATGTTTTTATATATGTTGTACATTTGTGTATATATGCATTTTAAATAAAATATTTACGCCTTTTAAATATACATTTTGATATTTTCAGTCTAACGTTAAGTACAAATATTTATTCAGCGCCACCTGATTTACCTGATGCCTCAACTTGACATACACTTAAATATCCACTTTTCTTCGGATATAAAACTCATAAAACACTTTCTAAATGTCCACTCAAAAAAATAGAATATGTTGCATAATTTATTCATTACATTTAGTCTAAAAAGATTACATTTATTTAGTGCAACTTACCTGATGCGTGCACAAGATTGCGGTGCTGTTTCTCCCGCAAAGTCATGCGCGTGCACGTGGGGAATGATCTCAGTGTTGGCTGGATTTGTTTTTATTAGTTTAGGCAACATTTAGCACTCTGAATGTCGACTGAATTTGTAATTAATCATTCATTTAAAGTTTTTGATATATATTTGTGCAGACTTAATATAATCAAGTCTTCTTAACTAAGCCCAAGCAATACAATTATTTCAACTTAAATATTTTTGCCCTTCCAACCTTTTGTTAATTTGATTTTTTACAGTGTAGTATGCGAAAAGTATCCTGTTTCTGAATTAGCTTTTTTTCAGCCATTGCAGTTCTAATTTAATGAGAGAATGTAAAAAATGTAAATAAAATTTTATCAGTGTTTGATATTGCTTGGCGGGAAAAAAGTTACTAAATATAACTGATGATGTTAAGCAAAAACAAAACTGCATTAATTTGTTGTAATTGTTTTCTTGCAAGCATGTTTGACGGCATCCCAGGATATGAGGGAATTGAGACAGGTGGAGGTGGTAAGAAGCACAAAACAATATTAATTACGTAATTGTTTTCATAATTATGTATTATTAAATTATTATATCACATTATTTCATGATTATTGCAAGAATTAATAGGGCCTCTACTATATAACAGCACTCAAACAGGTCTGTTAATTTTTGGAAACTGAAGAGGTTAGGCCTGGTGTCCACCATAGCATTTTTAGCCAGCTGACAACGCCAGGCGCAGTTTTTTTTTTTTTTTTAAGTAAGTTTTTTCCTGTGATGGAAAAGCTGAATTTTAAGTAAGTTCAGAAGAACAGCATTTATTTGAAATATTAATATTTGTTTATAAATTCACTGACACTTTTGATCAATTTAATGCATACATTTTAATGCACAAAACTAGTAATTTCTCTTAAAAATCTTATCTCAATTTTTGGAAATGCTAGTGTGTGTGTATATATATATATATATATATAAACATACATATATACACACATACATGTGTACATATGTACTCTTTAGAGGCTTGAGGATTTTTGCCCAACTCAATCCGAGCAGCTGAGTCCTTAGCCATCTTCAAGAATGGGCTAAAAACACATCTCTTCCACCTTTATTTGGCCCTCTAACTCTAGCTCTCTCTATTTTAATTATATTCTTAAAAAAAACATTCTGCTTTAGACGTGCACTCTATTCATTTACTAACTGCTTGTTTACTTTAAAAAAACTCAAGCTTCTCTATTCTTTTTGTTTCTATCTATTTGTTTTCTTTTATTTATTAAACAATTAACAATAGCAAAAAAGGCCTCTTAGCTTGCACTATTTCTATTCTATCTGTTTTCTTTTTATTTATTATATAATAATAAAAAAACTTGCTACATGTGCTAGGCTAACTGAGACTTGTCATAGTACTTGCACATTTTGTTGACTTTTATTGCTTCCATTGTCATTTGTAATAAGTTGCTTTGGATAAAATTGTCTGCTAAATGACAAATTTTTTTAATGTAAATATACCGTTTTATTAAATGTTTAATTCTATAATTAAAAAATATATGATATGCAGGGTCTCACTTGCTAGGGATCCAAGTACATGTAACCCTTTTTGTTAAAAATGGAAGAAAGAGAATTAAGAGTACTAAACAGTTAATAACTTTCATGGTTGCAGTGGTATAGCTTCTAGATTTTAGAATTTGGTTGCTGGAGTTATAACAGTGGTTTCTTGTGAATGTTCTTGTAACAGGTGCGTGTCTTCCTCCTCCAATGCCCTCGGTGCCGATGCCTGTGCCTGAACACGCTTCCAGCCATCCAGAGTGGCAGTATGTTTTTTTCTCTGTCAAGTCACATTTATTTATATAGCTCTTTATACAATACACGTTGTTTTAGGAGACAATTTCCAGCTGGTGTAAATCAAGCTTTTAACACTGTTTACATGTCTGTCTGGTCTTTTTAAGAGTCAAGCCAAAGGCAAATGATATCAGTTATCATGTCTGACATTGTAGAGAGCGATACATAAAATGCATTTTGGCAAGAATTAGGCTTTTCCTCTGCTTCATCGGAATCGGTTTCTGGTTAAAACATTTGCCTGAATGAATCCAATATTGCTAATATTATGTAGCGTTTATTACTTCAGTTATCTGTGCGAAAGTGGAGCCGGTAGTCAGAGCTGCTGTGATTGAGTGGAGGTGGGGACTCATTTGCATATTCATGATCTTCGTATATGAAATGAGGTAGACTTATATTCGAGCAGTTTTATTTTCACAAAAAAGTTTAAATATCATTTTGGTTATTAAACATGAGTTAAGAAATAAAACTGGGATTTTAATGTTGTAAAATAAAATGTATCAATTATGAAACAGCTGTAATGCAGCTCTACAGAAGATCATACGAATGGTCCTTCAAATAAGTTCAATAACAGTTTCGATGTTGCAATGTTCGTGCTATTGTAGTTCAAATTTTGTTCTCATCTGATAGTGTCAGTGCAGCTAAATTTGATATTACTAAATATGAATTAAATTACTTTTCATAGATTAATGCACAGTCTTTGTACTTAACATATTGATTTCACAAACTGACTCCTGTTGCATGTTCATATAATGTATTCAACATGTCTGCATGTCAGCAGTATATCAATATCTTCCTGTTAGCAAGAACATTCCTTCCATCTCCGAGGCAAGAGCGCATCAAGCTTTTGAAGAGTACGTCTCCAGCAAGTGCTGCTATAGTTCTGCCCCGGTCAGAGAGGGGGCCATAACTAATAAGGAGTCCTTTCATACCTACAGGGTGAGACAGAATTCACTTTCATAATGAGCTTGGTGAGATTATAATTCATTTCGAACATGCGGAGCAGAAATGTACAAGTAAATATGCATAAATATGGAGTCGTTTTGGCTTTAAGGGGCCAAATGTTGATATATGTATTCATGAGGTTTGTATTTTTGTTCTCAGT
Source organism: Schizopygopsis pylzovi (assembly GCA_027422435.1). Taxonomy (NCBI): domain Eukaryota; kingdom Metazoa; phylum Chordata; class Actinopteri; order Cypriniformes; family Cyprinidae; genus Schizopygopsis; species Schizopygopsis pylzovi. The sequence goes on from CM049828.1 coordinate 5,235,607, forward strand.
ATCGTTTGGAGACGTTCACAGAGTCCAGATCTACTGAAAGGAGTCAGGAGCCTTACACAGGTACTGACAGTCAATTAAGAGATGCTTGTTTAGGCTGCGTTATATTTGCTGAATGAAATCCAATTCTTGGTTCTTACTAATTTATTTTGGGGTGCCAATTCCAAAATAGTTCACAATGTTGCTCAAACACATCGCACTCTCTCAAAATATAATGCATTTCATAAAATGTAGCTTTTGACAACCATTTGTAAAGTGAAGAATCTTGTATCTCATTATCAGTAGAAAACGGTCACAAATACATGATTAATATATTCTTCTGAGACAGATTACAACTATGTGTTCAATTCTCAGCTGATTTTTACATGTAAGCTCATCTCTCTCTCAGGGCAGCGTGTTGATGCTGGTATTCAGCATCCTCCAGGACCGTGGGAGATCGCAGCTCAACCTCCATCCTACTTTACTGGTCACAAGGAGACCATTAGAGTGCCTTACACTTCCTCAGTCAAGGTTTAATCAGACAGGCAAACAACACAGCCTGCTGCAAATACTGTATCGGAACAATTTTTTTATTAAACATAATCATCTTTAATTATGAAGCTTTTGGTAGCATTTAATTTTAAGAAGATCTTAAAGACTTTTAGTAAAAAAAAAAAAAGTAATGTACGGTATATAGTCAACATGGTGTCTTGTCGTATCCTAGAAATGTAACCCGTGCAGTGGAAGGGGAAAAAACTCCTGCTCTTCCTGCACTGGAACTGGAAGTGTAAGTGAAATCTTATTGTGTTTGAATCATATGATTAGAGGAGGTTGTATTATCATGTGTGAAATATCTGTCTTAATGCAGAAAGTGTGCTCTGGATGTAAGGGTTCTCGTCAAAGTCCTGATAATGAGTCCTGCCATAAATGTGACTATAGAGGACATGAAATGTAAGTCTGCCATTCTCCATGGTAACTTTTGTTTGTATTTTTTCAAACTTTTGATAAAATAATAGAAACCTCAACCCATCACTCATTTAGTTAACATTTTACAAACATTAATACATAATTATTAAAATTACTGTCCAAAATTGCAGAGCAATAAATGATCAAAAGAGAGAATCTCCAGGAAGATAATGTGCATGCATTCATTTTTTTTTTTATCTTAACAGAAATGTTCCAATATCATGTAAAGGGCTTTTACTAAATGAAGGCTTAACCAACCTATAACTTTGGGTAACACTTCACAATAAGGCTCCTTTTGTTATAAACAACATTAGTAAACATGAACTAACAATGAAACTTACATAGTATTAATCTAAAGATGTACCTGTTCATGCACCTGAGCTGACATGAACTAACAATAAAGTGAATATGTATATATGTATGTATATAGCCTACATATGATCAAAGAATCTTTAGTCTGATGCAGTGTAAATAACTCTAAGTTATTGCTTTTTTATCCTTTTTTGACGTTTCAGAAGCAAAATAATATAAAAAGTTAAAATAGCAAATATGGTAATTGTAACATTTTAAATGTCATCTCACTATTACAAATACATTTGAATGCTAGGCTATGTAGTTTGCTATAGCAATTTTCTCAGAAGAATGTCTCAAATATAAAATGTGACAAATGTGAAGAAATGAGAAAATCAAAAGCACGTTTAGAGAAAAGGAACATCCATTGATCTTTTTAACACTTATATATAACTACTCTGTCAAAATCTTAAATAAGACTTTTTCACTCTATGGTATTTGATGGCATTTGCAAAGTCACAAAATGATTTGAGACTGATTTATAAAGTATCAAAAGAACTCATAAGAGAATGAATCCTTTGAGATTGAGTTCTTTTGATTCTTATGAATCTTTGATTCCTCGTGTCTCTCAATGGTTATTGTGTGCAACCAGCAAAGCCTTCACAATAGAGAGAAGTGTTGTCTATATTGATTTGGCTTTGTCTCTCATCACGTTTGATTCAGACTCTAAGCTCAACTGCCATGGTGTCCTTCACTAATGTTCTACTTCTACAGTCTTTAAACAGTTGAAAATGCATCCAGTAGAGGGCAGCTGTGGTTTGATATTTCCTAAGCATTTGTCTGATAACTTTCAGCTGTAGTTCATGTAGCGGCAGTGGCTTTCGCAAATGTAACACCTGTGATGGAAAGGGACAGCTGCTCGTCTTCATCAACCTCAAAGTTAAATGGTATTACCATCATATATTCACTGATAATATCCTAATCCCGTACACTGCCACTCAACTGTCTCATTCTGAAAGCTACTTTTTGGGCCATTTCAGGAGCACTAAGAAGGATGATTACGTAGCGCAAGAATCAAGTGGACTGAGACCAGAAAAACTGGGGAAGGTTTCAGGAAAGAAGATCTTCAAAGACGCCCAGAGTATGGTAGGAACAGATGAGTGCAGAAGATAGTTAGACAGAGTACTACTAAGAAGCGGAAGATGATATATGTGCAATATGGTTGTATGTTTACTGTAGGTCTATCCAGTGATGGATTTCCCTGATGTTTCTGTTGCGCAAGCATCTGAACGTTTAATAAGAGACCATCAGGTGAAATACACCAAGAACTCCCGCATATTACAGCAGGTAACTATTGTATTTTATTGACAATTGGCATTATGATGAATCCTGAATGTGGTTCTTTAAATCAATCTTCTCTTGTTCCAGAGGCAGGCGATTGAGCTCATTACCATAACGAGAGTGAACTACACATGGAAAGAGAAGCCTTATGTGTATTATGTGTATGGAAATGAGTTGAAAGTGAATACTGATGACTATCCCGCCACCTGTTGCTGTTCTGTCATGTAACTTTATATATTCGTTCAGCACTGTACATGCATCAAACATCAAAACCGCTGACTGTACATCTCACATTAATTACATTCCAAACCTGACAATACCTTTCAGAGATGGCTATTATTCCATATTTTAAAACGGTTTTAGGCAAAAGTGTATTATGATCATGTTCATTTTCATAAGATTAAAAAAAACCTATGAATATTACAACTTATTTCAATGCTAGTTTTTATTTTTGTAAAAATTAATTAATCAGATGCGAATACTGTTTAAACATGTAAGCATGAGATTACTATTTCACACTTCAGGTTCAAGTTAAAAACTACTCAGAAATCACTGGTGTCTAAATATTGAGTTATACTTGCACAGTTTGAAGGGAATGAACGAAGAAGTGTTCATAAATGTAGGGGTCCTTATTTGAATGTATAAAGTACATGAATAAATATGAACAAAAAATTATTACATGTAACATTCACTGATAGAGTAACCTCATTAGGCTTAAAGGAATAGTTCACAAAAAATGTTTTATTTTCTCAAACTAATTTATATCTTGTATGGTCTGAAGGCGTTTCTTCATTGGAACAAATTTTGAGACATTAGCATTAAATTACTTGTTCACCAATGGATCATCTGCAGCAAATGGGTGCCATCAGAATGAGTCCAAACAGCTGATAAAACATCACAATAATCCACAAGTAATCCGCACCTATCCAGTCTGCATAACAGGATGGACGTGTCATCCACGGCTGCTACACCACTGATTCTGAGCTGGTTTAGTCACTTATGCAGAGTTCACACAGCATGATTTTCAAAGTCATCGGATCACCATTGTTTTCACACTGCACAACTATCTGAGGTAGTATTCAGTCGCTGCTGTGTTCACATTGCATGATGGATAGGTGACAGGAGGTTACACACTGCATGACTTTACAACAGGAAGAATCGTCAACAACTACAGCCAAACATATGCAAGACGTGATAAGGAAATAATGCAAGATCATGCTGATATATTGTGGTCCCCAAACACACAAAAATGAACAAAGATGACTTCTTTGTTAACAACATAACTTCTGCTGAAATTATAGGAGAACAAACTGTACAAAATGCTAAGGAGAATGGATTTAAAGTTCTGCTGACATTTGAAAAGATTACAGGAAAGCATTTGCAACCAATAGGTCTGTCCAAGGCGATCGATACAATAATTGGATCAGTTGTTCTGGCTAAATGTTTAGGACAAGGGAGAGTTTTGATCGTAGTGAAAGATGTTGGGCATAAAAAACTACTCAAGATAAAAGAAATGAACGGACAAAAGATCACATCCAAAGAGATTGGAGTAGAAAAAGGGGTAATATATGGAATTCCAACATATATAATCACTGATGACATTCATGAAAATATAAGAGGAGGTAAGGTTACAGTGAGAAGACTATATAAGACGAAGGAAGGACAACGACAGGAAAGTTAGAGTGTCTTGTTGACATTTGAAGGGAAAATGCCTGAAAAGGTACAAATGGGTTATATTAGTTATCCAGTAAGAGAGTATGTCCCAATGCCATTGAGATGTTTTAAATGTCAAAGAATTGGACATGTTGCTGCAGTGTGTCAGGGGAAGGTAAGATGTGTACAATGTGGAGATGAGCATGATTATGATAAATGTACAGAGGTGAATGGATTAAAATACAGTAACTGTGGAGGTTCTCACAGTGCAGCATATGGAGGATGTGAGGTACAAATTAAAGCAAGAGAAGTACAAAAATACAAGGCTGAGCATAAAGTCACTTAAGCCGAAGCAGTAAAGGTCTGTAGAAGTAAGGAGAACAGGAGGGAAGAGATGAGGGATAATCTCAATCAAGACTTCAGAAACATAAGAATGGGGAAAACTAAGGAATCGGAACGTAAAAATCAGTGTGCTAAAAAAGAAAATGCTCTAATAATGACTAAAGATAACTTTCTAGCCTTTATTGTTAAGGTAATAATTAATGTAACTGCTATGTTGGCGCAATACATGAAATTCCAACTAGAACATGTGAAAAAATGTAAAAATGTAGAGCAACAACAATAGAAGTTTCCCAGGTATCTGAGTAGATTAATGGTGATAAATGGAATGCTAGGAGCCTTGTAGCAAATGGTCAAGAATTTAAAAATGTTTTATTAGATATGGAACATAAGTCAAGTGTAATTTGTGTACAAGAGTCCTGGCTTAAGCCAAACCTGCAATTTGTATTACCAGGATATAAGTCTGCTCGGAAAGATAGAGTTGAGAAACAAGGGGGAGGGGTGGTAACATTTATAATAGAAGGAACTATATAGAGGGAATTAACTGAGGTTAAGGATATAGAATGTGTTGTGGTTTAAATATACTTTAGAGAAGAATCAATTGTAATTGAGAAAAGGGGTAAATTAAGTAAGTATCAATATGTATTTAGAAGTAAAAGATCAACAATGGATGCATTAATCAAGGTTAGTAATGAAGTAGAGAAGGCAGTAAGTATGAAAGAAATTATGGCAGTAGTGTATTTCGATATAGAAAAAGTGTATGACACGGTTGTCACAGTTTGTCTTCCTCTGCCTTTGTCTCCTCACCCTTATATGGTCCTTCCTGTTTCCCAGTCATTATTAGTTCAGTCAGTGTCAGCCTTGTGTCTTGATTATGTCCCAGGTGTCTCCAGTTATGTCTCCCTATATAAGTCTGTTCTGCCCCATGTTACCTGGGGATTATTATTAATGTCAGTGTGTATTAATGTCCGCTGGCCCTGCCCAGCTCTTCTTCGTCTCCGCTGGTCCTGCCCAGCTCTTCTTCGCTGGTCCCGCCCAGCTCTTCTTCGCTGGTCCCGCCCAGCTCGTCTTCGTCTCTGCTGGTTCCCGAGCGCCGCCGCGAGCGCCACCGCGAGCCCGCGCTTCCCGAGCGCCGCCGCGAGCCCGCGCTTCCCGAGCGCCACCACGAGCCAGTGCCTGTGCCAGTGCCTGCTCCGAGACTGCGCCCTCCTCCAGTGCCTGCTCCTCGCCAGCCTCCTCCAGTGCCTGCTCCTCGCCAGCCTCCTCCAGTGCCGGCTCCTCGCCAGCCTCCTCCAGTGCCGGCTCCTCGCCAGCCTCCTCCAGTGCCGGCTCCTCGCCAGCCTCCTCCAGTGCCGGCTCCTCGCCAGCCTCCTCCAGTGCCGGCTCCGCCCGTCTCTCCAGAGCCCCTGCCGGCCCCGTCCGGCTCACCAGAGCCCCTGCCGGCCCCGTCCGGCTCACCAGAGCCCCTGCCGGCCCCGTCCGGCTCACCAGAGCCCCTGCCGGCTACGTCCGGCTCACCAGAGCCCCTGCCGGCTACGTCCGGCTCCCCAGAACCCCGAGTGACGGCTCCTCCTGAGCACCCCCCTGAGAAGAGGTTCCCCAAGAGAATTTTGGGGGGGGGGCTACCCTCCATGGCCTCCCAAGCTTCCTGCTCCGCCACGGAGGCATCTCAAGCTCCCTGCTCCGCCATGGAGGCATTTCAAGCTCCCTGCTCCGCCATGGAGGCATCCCAAGCTCCCTGCCCCGCCATGGAGGCATCCCAAGCTCCCTGCTCCGCCGTGGCCGCCCGAGCACCCTGCTCCGCCGTGGCCGCCCGAGCACCCGGATCCGCCGTGGCCGCCTGAGTCCCCGGATCCGCCGTGGCCGCCTGAGTCCCCGGATCCGCCGTGGCCGCCTGAGTCCCCGGATCCGCCGTGGCCGCCTGAGTCCCCGGATCCGCCGTGGCCGCCTGAGTCCCCGGATCCACCGTGGCCGCCTGAGTCCCCTGATCCGCCGTGGCCGCCTGAGTCCCCGGATCCGCCATGTGTCCCGGAACGGGCACCGCCCTGGAGGCCACCTGTCCGGTCTCCTAGAACCTTGAGGCCTCCAGAGCGCCCACCCCCCCTCCCCTTTCGACGGCGCGGGACGCGCCTATTGGAAGGGGGGGGGGGGGGGGGTAATGTCACAGTTTGTCTTCCTCTGCCTTTGTCTCCTCACCCTTATATGGTCCTTCCTGTTTCCCAGTCATTATTAGTTCAGTCAGTGTCAGCCTTGTGTCTTGATTATGTCCCAGGTGTCTCCAGTTATGTCTCCCTATATAAGTCTGTTCTGCCCCATGTTACCTGGGGATTATTGTTAATGTCAGCGTGCAAACCTGTATAGATGTCCTTCCCGGTGTTCCTGTATCTCCTCCGTTCGTCATCCATTAAATACCCTGTTTGTTATAATCCTCGTCTCCTCGTTCCTGGATCCCCGTGCAGCACCGTGACAACGGTATGGAGAGACGGGCTGTTAATTAAAGCATCAAGGATAGGAATAGATGGAAAAATGTTTAATTGGTTATCTCAATTTTTGTTTGAAAGAACATTTGTAGTACAAGTAGGAGCATGCCAAGCATCAATTTATAAGGCAGAAAATGGTATTCCTCAAGGGAGTGTTATAAGTCCAATTCATTTTAATATTATGATTAATTGTCTTTTTGAAAATGTAGGATATGGTGCGGGATGTGCATTATATGCTGATGATAGGGCTATTTGGAAGAGAGGTCGAAATAAAACAAGTGATTTCAAGTATGCAAACGGCTATTAAAAAGGTGGAAAATGGAGTATGGAATGGAGTTTTACAATGTCCACTAGTAAATCATGTTATATGAACATAGGGAAAAGGGAAGATTATAAGGATATTTAATTATTATTGTATGGAAAACCTTTAGAACAAAATCAAGTTTTTAAATATCTAGGAATGTGGTTAGATGGGAGGAGGTATACCTGGAAAAAACATTTTGAGGAAATAGATAAAAATGCAGGAATGGGGACTAGAAAGAGACTCAATGCTAACATTATATCAAGCCTTGATAAGATCTACAATTGATTATGGATAAAATAATTTATGGTTCATCATCAGAAACATTATTATAGAGCTCTTAGGAGCAACTAAAACAACACCAGTCAATGCATTATTAGTAGAGGCGAATGAAATGCCATTGAGACTAAGGAGAGTTAAATTGTCTCTGGTATTTTGGACATCTTTAAAGGAGTTACAATGGAAAATGTATAGCTAAAGATGTTTTAACACTTCACAATAAGGCTCCTTTTGTTATAAACAACATTAGTAAACATGAACTAACAATGAAACTTACATAGTATTAATCTAAAGATGTACCTGTACATGCACCTGAGCTGAACTAACATGAACTAACAATAAAGTGAATATGTATATATGTATGTATATAGCCTACATATGATCAAAGAATCTTTAGTCTGATGCAGTGTAAATAACTCTAAGTTATTGCTTTTTTATCCTTTTTTGACGTTTCAGAAGCAAAATAATATAAAAAGTAAAAATTGCAAATATGGTAATTGTAACATTTTAAATGTCATCTCACTATTACAAATACATTTGAATGCTAGGCTATGTAGTTTGCTATAGCAATTTTCTCAGAAGAATGTCTCAAATATAAAATGTGACAAATGTGAAGAAATGAGAAAATCAAAAGCATGTTTAGAGAAAAGGAACATCCATTGATCTTTTTAACACTTAAATATAACTACTCTGTCAAAATCTTAAATAAGACTTTTTCACTCTATGGTATTTGATGGCATTTGCAAAGTCACAAAATGATTTGAGACTGATTTATAAGTATCAAAAGAACTCATAAGAGAATGAATCCTTTGAGATTGAGTTATTTTGATTCTTATGAATCTTTGATTCCTCGTGTCTCTCAATGGTTATTGTGTGCAACCAGCAAAGCCTTCACAATAGAGAGAAGTGTTGTCTATATTGATTTGGCTTTGTCTCTCATCACGTTTGATTCAGACTCTAAGCTCAACTGCCATGGTGTCCTTCACTAATGTTCTACTTCTACAGTCTTTAAACAGTTGAAAATGCATCCAGTAGAGGGCAGCTGTGGTTTGATATTTCCTAAGCATTTGTCTGATAACTTTCAGCTGTAGTTCATGTAGCGGCAGTGGCTTTCGCAAATGTAACACCTGTGATGGAAAGGGACAGCTGCTCGTCTTCATCAACCTCAAAGTTAAATGGTATTACCATCATATATTCACTGATAATATCCTAATCCCGTACACTGCCACTCAACTGTCTCATTCTGAAAGCTACTTTTTGGGCCATTTCAGGAGCACTAAGAAGGATGATTACGTAGCGCAAGAATCAAGTGGACTGAGACCAGAAAAACTGGGGAAGGTTTCAGGAAAGAAGATCTTCAAAGACGCCCAGAGTATGGTAGGAACAGATGAGTGCAGAAGATAGTTAGACAGAGTACTAAGAAGCGGAAGATGATATATGTGCAATATGGTTGTATGTTTACTGTAGGTCTATCCAGTGATGGGTTTCCCTGATGTTTCTGTTGCGCAAGCATCTGAACGTTTAATAAGAGACCATCAGGTGAAATACACCAAGAACTCCCGCATATTACAGCAGGTAACTATTGTATTTTATTGACAATTGGCATTATGATGAATCCTGAATGTGGTTCTTTAAATCAATCTTCTCTTGTTCCAGAGGCAGGCGATTGAGCTCATTACCATAACGAGAGTGAACTACACATGGAAAGAGAAGCCTTATGTGTATTATGTGTATGGAAAGGAGTTGAAAGTGAATACTGATGACTATCCCGCCACCTGTTGCTGTTCTGTCATGTAACTTTATATATTCGTTCAGCACTGTACATGCATCAAACATCAAAACCGCTGACTGTACATCTCACATTAATCACATCCCAAACCTGACAATACCTTTCAGAGATGGCTATTATTCCATATTTTAAAACTGTTTTAGGCAAAAGTGTATTATGATCATGTTAATTTTCATAAGATAAAAAAAAAACTATGAATATTACAACTTATTTCAATGCTAGTTTACACAAATTTTCTGAGGCAGAGTTCTGCACGCCTTTTTATTTTTGTAAAAATTAATTAATCAGATGCGAATACTGTTTAAACATGTAAGCATGAGATTACTATTTCACACTTCAGGTTCAAGTTAAAAACTACTCAGAAATCACTGGTGTCTAAATATTGAGTTATACTTGCACAGTTTGAAGGGAATGAACGAAGAAGTGTTCATAAATGTAGGGGTCCTTATTTGAATGTATAAAGTACATGAATAAATATGAACAAAAAATTATTACATGTAACATTCACTGATAGAGTAACCTCATTAGGCTTAAAGGAATAGTTCACAAAAAATGTTTTATTTTCTCAAACTAATTTACATCTTGTATGGTCTGAAGGCGTTTCTTCATTGGAACAAATTTTGAGACATTAGCATTAAATTACTTGTTCACCAATGGATCATCTGCAGCAAATGGGTGCCATCAGAATGAGTCCAAACAGCTGATAAAACATCACAATAATCCACAAGTAATCCGCACCTATCCAGTCTGCATAACAGGATGGACGTGTCATCCACGGCTGCTGCACCACTGATTCTGAACTGGTTTAGTCACTTATGCAGAGTTCACACAGCATGATTTTCAAAGTCATCGGATCACCATTGTTTTCACACTGCACAACTATCTGAGGCAGTATTCAGTCGCTGCTGTGTTCACATTGCATGATGGATAGGTGACAGTAGGTTACACACTGCATGACTTTACAACAGGAAGAATCGTCAACAACTACAGCCAAACATATGCAAGATGTGATAAGGAAATAATGCAAGATCATGCTGATATATTGTGGTCCCCAAACACACAAAAATGAACAAAGATGACTTCTTTGTTAACAACATAACTTCTGCTGAAATTATAGGAGAACAAACTGTACAAAATGCTAAGGAGAATGGATTTAAAGTTCTGCTGACATTTGAAAAGATTACAGGAAAGCATTTGCAACCAATAGGTCTGTCCAAGGCGATCGATACAATAATTGGATCAGTTGTTCTGGCTAAATGTTTAGGACAAGGGAGAGTTTTGATCGTAGTGAAAACTACTCAAGATAAAAGAAATGAACGGACAAAAGATCACATCCAAAGAGATTGGAGTAGAAAAAGGGGTAATATATGGAATTCAAACATATATAATCACTGATGACATTCATGAAAATATAAGAGGAGGTAAGGTTACAGTGAGAAGACTGTATAAGACGAAAGAAGGACAACGACAGGAAAGTTAGAGTGTCTTGTTGACATTTGAAGGGAAAATGCCTGAAAAGGTACAAATGGGTTATATTAGTTATCCAGTAAGAGAGTATGTCCCAATGCCATTGAAATGTTTTAAATGTCAAAGAATTGGACATGTTGCTGCAGTGTGTCAGGGGAAGGTAAGATGTGTACAATGTGGAGATGAGCATGATTATGATAAATGTACAGAGGTGAATGGATTAAAATACGGTAACTTTGGAGGTTCTCACAGTGCAGCACATGGAGGATGTGAGGTACAAATTAAAGCAAGAGAAGTACAAAAATACAAGGCTGAGCATAAAGTCACTTAAGCCGAAGCAGTGAAGGTCTGTAGAAGTAAGGAGAACAGGAGGGAAGAGATGAGGGATAATCTCAATCAAGACTTCAGAAACATAAGAATGGGGAAAACTAAGGAATCGGAACGTAAAAATCAGTGTGCTAAAAAAGAAAATGCTCTAATAATGCCTAAAGATAACTTTCTAGCCTTTATTGTTAAGGTAATAATTAATGTAACTGCTATGTTGGCGCAATACATGAAATTCCAACTAGAGCATGTGAAAAAATGTAAAAATGTAGAGCAACAACAATAGAAGTTTCCCAGGTATCTGAGTAGATTAATGGTGATAAATGGAATGCTAGGAGCCTTGTAGCAAATGGTCAAGAATTTAAAAATGTTTTATTAGATATGGAACATAAGTCAAGTGTAATTTGTGTACAAGAGTCCTGGCTTAAGCCAAACCTGCAATTTGTATTACCAGGATATAAGTCTGTTCGGAAAGATAGAGTTGAGAAACAAGGGGGAGGGGTGGTAACATTTATAATAGAAGGAACTATATAGAGGGAATTAACTGAGGTTAAGGATATAGAATGTGTTGTGGTTTAAATATACTTTAGAGAAGAATCAATTGTAATTGAGAAAAGGGGTAAATTAAGTAAGTATCAATATGTATTTAGAAGTAAAAGATCAACAATGGATGCATTAATCAAGGTCAGTAATGAAGTAGAGAAGGCAGTAAGTATGAAAGAAATTATGGCAGTAGTGTATTTCGATATATAGAAAAAGTGTATGACACGGTATGGAGAGACGGGCTGTTAATTAAAGCATCAAGGATAGGAATAGATGGAAAAATGTTTAATTGGTTATCTCAATTTTTGTTTGAAAGAACATTTGTAGTACAAGTAGGAGCATGCCAAGCATCAATTTATAAGGCAGATAATGGTATTCCTCAAGGGAGTGTTATAAGTCCAATTCATTTTAATATTATGATTAATTATCTTTTTGAAAATGTAGGATATGGTGCGGGATGTGCATTATATGCTGATGATAGGGCTATTTGGAAGAGAGGTCGAAATAAAACAAGTGATTTCAAGTATGCAAACGGCTATTAAAAAGGTGGAAAATGGAGTATGGAATGGAGTTTTACAATGTCCACTAGTAAATCATGTTATATGAACATAGGGAAAAGGGAAGATTATAAGGATTTTGAATTATTATTGTATGGAAAACCTTTAGAACAAATTCAAGTTTTTAAATATCTAGGAATGTGGTTAGATGGGAGGAGGTATACCTGGAAAAAACATTTTGAGGAAATAGATAAAAATGCAGGAATGGGGACTAGAAAGAGACTCAATGCTAACATTATATCAAGCCTTGATAAGATCTACAATTGATTATGGATAAAATAATTTATGGTTCATCATCAGAAACATTATTATAGAGCTCTTAGGAGCAACTAAAACAACACCAGTCAATGCATTATTAGTAGAGGCGAATGAAATGCCATTGAGACTAAGGAGAGTTAAATTGTCTCTGGTATTTTGGACATCTTTAAAGGAGTTACAATGGAAAATGTATAGCTAAAGATGTTTTAAATAATTGTTGGGAATCGTTAAATAGCAAAGAGGTAGGATATGGATGTAAGATAAACCAGTTAGCAGAGAAATATCAGATTGAAAATATAGAATGTTGTGTGTCACCTGTATGGGTAGAGGTCCTAAAATATGGATAATCCCTGAGGTCAAAATTGATTTAGAGATATTAGATAAGAAACGGGAATGGGAGGAAATTGGTATGGTTAAATATCATGTAAATAAGTACATACAGGAACATTTTAATGCAAGCCAAGTACGCACATCTATACTGATGGATCTAAAGACCCAAGAACAGGGATTTAAAATATAAATAACTCAACGACTAACATCTAAGTTGTCAATATATGCTGTTGAAATGGTTGCTATTATAATAGGATTAGCATGGGTAGAGGAGGTAAAACCAGACAGAGTAGTGATAAGCTCCGACTCTGCTTCTGTTTTAACATCACTATTTACTCATCAGTCTTCTAGAGAATATTTACATTATTATGGTGAATACAGAGAAAAGGAGTGGTAGAAGGATTCTGCTGGGTGCCAGCGCATGTAGGAGTAGCTGGTAATGAATCTGCTGATGAATTAGCAAAAAATGCTTTAAAAAGGGAAGAAATTGATTTTAATGTTCCTTTAAGTAAGGGTGAAGTTAAATCTATTATCAATGAAAATATTATTAAAGGAAAAATTAAATCCAGTTAATAAGGGGTGGCATTTATTTAATATTAAAGAAATGGTAGATTCTAAGAAAAATATCAGTGGTAGAAATATAAAAGAAGAGGTCATAATTACTAGAATGAGACTTGGACATTCAGGATTGAACGCATCGCTGTTTATAACTGGACTACATGAGACTGGTTTATGTGAGAATTGTGGGGGAAAAGAAACAATAGAGCATGTGATATATGATTGTAAAATGTATGATGAGGAAAGAAAGGAATTAATATCATATTTAAACAAAAGAGGTAAGGTAAATAAGGATTTGGCATATTTGTTAGGTTATGATTTTAATACAGATAGAGTAGGATACAGAATATTAATAGAATACATATATACTACTGGATTAAGTGAAAGGATTTAATAGAGAATAAGGATGCTCTAGTCTATTCCAGATTTTAGGGGCCAATCTGGAGGAGCTGAACACGCAGCGCCAGGTGGGACTTTGGGAGATGGAATGGAGCATCAAATAATTATATATAAATATATGGATGGATGTGTGAGAAGGAGGTAAGAGCAAAAACAAGGAAAAACTGATTATAAGTAAATCATGACTGCATAACAGCACAAGTGGGTGGCGCTATGGACAAAGAATGCAACCCGCCAGAAAACAGAAGAAGATAACTAGAGTGCCTTAGCATCAGCGTGCGTTTGAAAACGCAAAACATCTGTTGAGTACGGCTTCTGTGTTGGCCGCCCCTCGCTCCAAATTTAATGTCGAAGTGAGTCGAGCAGGGGTTGGAGCTGTATTACTGCAAAAAGATTACAATGGACTCGACAATAGTCAAGCCTTAACTTTGATAAAGAATATCTCTTTGGTTTTGAGACTTGAATCTTTGCAACTTCAGGGATCTAATCTATGCACAAACAGCTTGTAACACGCCAAAGAGAAAGAAAAACTTGAAATTGCATTATATGACTCCTATATGAAAAAGTAGAACACTGTAATGTGAATTTGTGTAAACAATCTGTAAACTGAATTTGGTGACAAATTACTACAATTATTACCAAGTACTAATAATTACAAATTACTACAAATGACTATTGTGTTTAACACTGAAGTTACTGACTGGTTTTGTGGTAACACTTTTTGGGTTTTGCACTTTGCAACTTTTGGACTTGTCTCTCAGCCAGCTGTGCATAGAGATCAATGTATTTTATCCAGTGCGGAGGAAGGCTTGATTTGAGGAAGATTAGTTTGTAGCTCATTGTTTACATTACTACAGTTGAAAAAGTGGTTCTATTTGTGTAAAAGAAAACAGTGCTTCGGCAATCTAAAATGGCAATATACCTCCTCTTGAAATTTTTGCTGAAAATCTGCTGTTTGCTTACAGCCGTAGTTTCTAACTACATCCAAAAAGGGCAGAAATAGCTGTGCTTTAGTACTGATGAATGTCTTAAAGGTAAGGTAGGCGATTTGAAATCACTTTTCCTGCTCAACTGAAAAAAATTTGGGGAACCCCAACTGGAATTACAAAAACTGAGAAAGCCAGAAAGTGTTAGGTTGTGCCCTACTCTCCCTAATTTATTATTTATCCACATATTTCAAGCAGGCATTATGTATTAGCCTTATATTCTAAAATCAGCTGGAATTTAGTAACCCAGCAGATGTAGTTAGAAAGTATAGTGTTTGAGTCACTTTACTTTACCACACATACTCTGCATTTTTCTTGTTAACACAGAAAGTCTATACATAGACAAATGTCACAGTGTCTAATAATGTCACAACTGTGAACTTGTGGTTTTGTTAAGTGTTAAGACTCAGTCGTTGTTACCCGTGTATCTCAGAAAGCTGTAGTCTCTAATAATCTATGACAGCATGAACCAGCTTTCAATCATTTTATTGGCCCTTTGTTCAGTTTTCAGTAAGTGGATTACATTTCTTTGCCTCACATTTTGGGTCTATATAAAATACCATCAGTATAATATTTTCTGTGTTTTTGTACAGATACTTCTGATGCATGGTACCCAGATAAATATATAACAACAGGTGAATCATCAAGTAAATTCAATTGCTTCTCTGTCAGTGTTATTCTATTTTAAAGAACATGGATTCGAGTTTATATAATTTCACTATGTTTTTGTACAGTTTATCCTGATGCATGGCATTGTAATACTACTTCAGTGACATGTGCGTCATCTAATGACTTTAATCTATACACATTTCTGTCAGTTTTTTTAAGAAACATTTGAAAGTGTAAAAATGCTAGTTAATATAATTTTGCTGTGTTTGTATACATATTTTGTACTCATTATATTCAATTTATCAAAAACATGAATGTTCATCTATTTTAATGCGGTGTGCTATTGTCCTTTCTACGTAAAAATCAGCAAAATCCTGTAACATGAATGTCGTAAAGTCTCTTGCTCGAGACTAAAAATGAGTTTAAAGCGGGAGCCGTGGAAGTGACAAATGCGTTTCATTCTTTCGTTCATAACCACTCATTTGACACATGTTTTGCGTAGTCTAGGATCGGCTCTGGGTTGAATACTTAGGGAAATGTTTCTATGTTTTGTTTGGATTCAGGAAAAGTAAAACAAATTATTATATTGCCCATCCTTTCGGGATACCTAGAATCAGTGTTACAAGTACCCCAGGCCCATCATTTTTTCCCTTTTTGAAGCATAAACACCATAAAACCGATGTGAGCTTCTCATCTTCCAATGTTTCTCTATGGCACTGAAACCTAAAGATGTCCGAATTCCGCTCCCGTGCAACTGATACTCAGCTGCCATTGGCTAGTCTATGTTCGAGGGGAGGGGCTTACCAATAGGTCAAATGAAATGTGCAACCGTTTTCCTTTTAACAGGTGCATAGTCTACTGACTTTAATCTATATATATATAAAAAAATATATCTTTCGTCTCTATGGTGTCTAATAGGCTATACTTTTCCATAGATTCAGACACCAGCTCCTTCCTCATCTACAACAAGGAACACAACAAATGTGTGTATGCAGTGAGTGCAACTGTGGTACAAGCTGAACCATGTGATGTATCATCTAAATCTCAGCGTTTCCGATGGATTTCCTCTTCACAAATCATCAGCCTCTCTTTTAATCTCTGCTTGGGGGCCAAGAACTTTAAGGACCTGGAAAAAATTATCCTTCTGCCCTGCAATGATAACAGTTCAGAGCAAACCTGGGAATGTAAGAATGAGACCTTGTTTGGTTTGAAGGGACATTCACTGCACCTGAACTATGGACATCATGGAAATGATATGATGTTGCATACGGGAAGAGGTGTTTGGAGTCACTGGCTGATTTATGGGACCCAAAATAAATTATGTTCTCGTAGATCTCAAGGTATGCTCAAAAGTCCACCAAACTAATTTGGCAATTTGGATAGTCATAATGGATAATGCAGCTGGTACTTAATAAATACACATAATAAACCCAGACCCCAAAAAAATAATACGGTGGGTAACTCGAAGCAAGGGTTTACAGATCTCAATGCAAGCAGGAGAAGTCTCATATTACGGTTGGTCATCACGATCGCTGATGACAACATGCAGGATCAACACTGTTCATGTATCGCAATGAATGAATACATTAATATACATTTAACCAGTTTAATATGGAGAGGCACTGAAATGTAGACCTTCGTTTATGTGTTTTTGACCTACACTGTAAAAGACATGCTTATCACATAATAAACCCAGACACAGTTCAACATGAATTAGTTTATTTTTGCAATAACACATGTCTGGATGTACATTATTCAACTAATTAAATAGTTACATGCCACAATAGTAAATTATTTGATTTTAAATATTGTATTAGTTAATTAAATGCAAAGCTTCAATTAAAAAAAATGCATATCTAGGGCATCGTGTAATAATCAGTTTTATTACCTGACCATCTACAGATGTAGCCATTAAGAATGCACTTTTTTTCATGCGGCACTATGCAATTCGCCACATGTGATCACGGAGCTCCCTTCAGGGCACTTTTCAGACTTTTTAAAAACATTGCTGTGCTTCACACAATGTTCACCAGCTAGCGCAAGAAACAACATTCTGTAGTAAAACACCCAGATAATATATTTTAATATCTTTAGTGCCATGTAAAATGTAAATAAATAATATTACGAAATTAAAATCCTTATTTTGAGAACTACAAGAATAAAGTCATAGCCATATTGTTGAGAATAAAGTCAAAGTAATATGAAAATTAAACTCAATATTTTGAGAATAAAGGCATAGCATTGTACAATGGCGTTTTAGTGCCACGTAAAAAAAAAAAAAAAAATGACAAGATTTAATTTGTAGCAATTACAAGACTTTACTGTGGTGGTACAAATCTGCCACCATCACAGCCCTGGTCATTAATTTCCAATTTACTGTAAGTAGCAATGTTTTGCACATAATGCCAAATGAATACGTCACAATTAGCCAAGTTATTTCTAATGAAGATATTCAGTATCATACATTGTTCTATATATTCAGCTCATATATCTTTGTTCCTGACGTTGTGTTTGTACTTCCTGCAGTCTTGGATCATAATGAGGAAGGAGTATCTGTTTTCTACATCTGCTTTTCCTCCTTCATTGCTGTTGGTCTCTTCATCATGACTGCAGCAGTGATCAGGACCACCATCAGGAGCAAAGCTAAAGGTGTGTTTCACCAGTTATCAGTGGTGGTCAGTAACAAAGTAAAACTACTTCGTTACTGTACTTAAGTACATTTTTCAAGTATCTGTACTTTACTGGAGTAGTTTTATTTTGAGTAACTTTTACTTTTACTTCACTATATTCCAAAGCATAAGATCGTACTTTTTACTTCACTACATTTCATAAAACATATCGTTGCTCCTTATAATACATCACGTGCTCCGAGACGCAGAAGCGGTGTCTGATTCGTGAACAAACTGATTCTTTTCAATGAACCTGTTCAATCGGTTCGCAAATCGCAACAAACGATTCATTCACAAACTGCAATGATCCGATTGCAGCTGTTCTCGAGTCGAAAACTCACTGATTCAAATGATCCGTTTAGAGCGAGTCTTCTTCAATGAACTGAACTCACAAGTAAAGAACCGGGAGATCTCGTGAGCGCGCGCTACTGATGCTGTGAAAAGTAAATTACTAATGTCGAATTTTAGGATTAATTATTGTAACTGAAAATAATATTTAGGTCAAAACTGTCAGTTGTTTGTGAACTAAATCTGCTGTAAAGGGTGATCTATTTAAGCCCACTGAAATGCTTGAATGCAGACAGATCAACATCAGTGTCTCTAACGTTATGTTTTAGGTCAAAAAACAAAACATTAAAATAACACAGATTAAATAAAATAACTCATGCACGTTCATATTCCCCGCTGCTGTAACGTTAGCAGTTTTATTAAAATGCTATGCATTTAGACCTATGTGACGTCTGTTTTTATATTGTTTATCAACAGTATACATTTTTATATTGTTTAGATCAACTAGCCGAGTAGACAGATATGAATGTTTATTCATAACCATACTGAAAATAAGTAAATATTGTTAGCTGATGCTAACTGTCTAGCTAACAAGCTTGCTGGTGCTAAGTTGAGGAAATGTTTTGATATAAAGTCCAAATATCTTTATTCAGCCACCTAGATAGATTCCATCTGAGGGAAAAAGAAAGGATGTGATGTTCAGAACATAGTAACTACAGTAATTATCAGAGTGGGAAGTGATGATGCCCTCCGGGGGCATTTGGCCAGGGGTGTTTTTACACCACAGACAAGGTTTGAGAAGAAAAAAAAATCATTATGAAAATATAATTATATTTTCCTTCAAATGTTCTTCCTAATTTCAGGCTTAATTCTCATGTCATATATAATAGGGATGGGTCACGATTTTCGAATATTCTATTTAATTATAGAATATCGATTAGGTTGTGCGATTATTTTCTAAAGGTGTACCAGGGCTTGACAATAAAGACTGTCCGATGGCGTGAAGGACGCTCGGATTTGTCACTTGCCAGATCGGGCCACTGCAGGTGGTCACTAAATTGTATCATTTGCATGCGTTTTTAAGCCTTGTTTGTTTACAAATGTAAGCGATTCTAAAGCATTTGGGCGCGAAAGACAACTCCTTTCAGTACATGCGTGTTCTGTTCTGTGTGAACAGTGCGCGAGCCTGTTCTGTCTCTGACACGCGCGAGCCGCCTGAACGGGCAAACACATGAAGTATGTCTAACTAGCCCTCTTGGCAAGTAACTTTAGCAATAATTCATCTATATTGAATTTATATACTGGAGTACAGATGCACCGATCAACAGGATATTTATTTGTTTTATTTTAGAGCATCTTCTGTTCCGTGCCTGCACACAAACTGCACTGTCGGCACTCGGGCGCGGCACACAGAGTGTGAGCACTAACCACGCTGGAGAACAGAACTTCTGATACGTTCAGCCTGATTGCGTGAACAATAGACCTGTTAAGCAATATATTGTGAGAGGGCCGTTTGCTACAGCGTCCCAAACAACTCAAAATAATAAACCAAAGTTAACAAAACGATGCACTCCAGAGTGCTTCTCTGCCGCCTTCCCGTCCTGTTTCCCATTAATGAAGCCGTGACGAGCTCCCTGCATTCAAATTATTAGTTTTTTGCTGAAATAATAACGTAATATTCCACTGGTTGATATATTATATTTATATGCAAAATATGTGTGTTGTTTTTCGTGTTAAATGTGAAGAATGACAGGTTGGATGCCACACTTATTATTATTATTGGTATTTTTGGCAGAGTATACAGGTGTAATTTTCACTTCAGGCAATGTAACATGATTTTATGATCGTATTTTTGACTTTATTCTTAAAATATTATGACGTTAATTATTTAGTTATTTATTTGAGAAAGATAAACTGATCAAACGTGCGCTGGCCGCTTGGTATTTAAAAAAACAAAAACTTGAATTTAACAAAAATAAGATGTTCCAATCATATTTCTAAATTAAATTAATAAAGAAAGGAAACAAAATAATGACCAATTTGCTATTAAAAACCAAAACTGAACTATTTAAATGGCTGAAACAGCAGCTTTGTAACGGAGAGGAGAGATAGTGTGAGAGAGAGAGAGAGAGAGAGAGAGAGAGAGAGAGAGAGAGAGAGACACGGGATCAGACTCAGGCGGAGAATTCTAAGAATATATTCTGCTCTATATTCCTTCCCTTGTTTCAATTCAAAGTTCATCGAACTAATTGTGAACAACACTCCCGTCTTCTTCATTGTTCATTTAATATATTTATATATATGAAATAGGTTATTGTTATGAAGACAGACGTTAAAATTAATGTTCACATAATAAGTGCCGTCATTCAGGCGGTTCACAATATGTTTTAGCGCGTTATATGTTTTACGCCTAATATTCATTGATGCATTAATCAGATTTAAGATTTTCTTTTTAATAATATTAATGTCCATGCTCATTTTTCAAATAGAAATGTCCTAGCCTTATGAGCAGTTGATAATCGACGGACTGTTCTGTTAATAAATGCCTCCTTCGGTTATGTTATATTAATATGTTTCAGCAATCATACTTTACAATCATTAATTTTCTTGGGTTAAGAGACTATTCTCTAATTAATTAAACAGTTTGTTATCATACAGATTGAAAGCCTGGATGGTCTCTCTCCCCCTCTCTCTCTCTGTGCGTGTGTGTGTGTGCGCGCGCGGGTGGGCGGGTACATGCGCGGGAGGGGTGCGATTTTCGAATAGTAATCGAATAATACCCAGTGATTATCGAATATTACTTTTGCTTAAAATGCCCATCCCTAATATATAACTGACGTTCTGCAAAACAACAAGTTCTAAAACACTTCTTTTCTTACTGGTGTAAATTAGATGGTGAAATCTGTTTTATCTCAGGTACATGGCAGTGTAAGCTTCACAGTGAACATTACTACATCACTCTCATCAACATAGTCCATATCAACAAAATATATATCTTGACTCTATATATAGTGGTTATTTTGGGAAAAACCCAGGTATTTTGGGCAGTAGGATTATAAAAATATGTGCTAATATAAAATTAAATAAAGTAGTCTATATAAAATTGCAAAATAAATCTGTCTATCAGTACATTTTTACTTAAGTACATAAAAAATTGAGTACTTTTGTACTTTCACTCGAGTAAAATTGAAAAAGCAGTACTTTTACTTTTACTGGAGTAATATTTTATTATACGTATCTGTACTTTTACTCAAGTACTTGATCTGTGTACTTTGTCCACCACTGCCAGTTATTCATTTAAAGCGGCAATTAATATTACTAAAGGCCTGATGACCACAGTCAGATTAAAACCTAAGACTAAAACGGAATACACAATGTGCAGAGAGCATCTCTAAACACTTCTTTATGTATTTAAATTCATTACTGGCTCAATAATCCTCTATTATGGCTGTTAAAGATGCCTAAGAAGCTCAAAGACTAATATGCAGGCTTTAGTTTTCTGAGCTGAAGATGCAAGTTTCCATTCCTCATAACATGCCAAATTAACCCTACAGAGCTTAATACAGTTTCCTGTATGCGTGTACTTCTACATCTAAATCTCAAACCAGTTCTTGGTTCACCAGTTTTTAGCGATTTTGCCTTTATTTTGATAGGACAGTGAATAGAGACAGGAAGCAAAGTGGTGGGGTTGGATCGGAAAAGGTCTACAAGCCAGGACTTGATCTTGAGACACCCGTTATGCAACAGCACTATATGTCGGCGAGCTGCCCACAAGCCTATCACCGCAGACTTATTAGTGCATTTAGATCAGGGGTGCCCAATCCTGCTGCTGGCGATCGACTGTTTTACAATGTTCAGCTCCAACTCTAATCAAACACACCTGTCTTTAATTTTCAAGCGATCCTGAAGACCTTAATTAGTTGCTTCAGGTGTGTTTGATTAGAGTTGGAGCTGAACTTTGCTGGACAGTCAATCGCCAGGAGCAGGGTTGGGCATAGAGGTCGCCTGATTGATCGATTTTTAGAATTTTGTAATTAATTGGCCGATTGTGCTGCAA
Organism: Schizopygopsis pylzovi; assembly: GCA_027422435.1. NCBI lineage: Eukaryota > Metazoa > Chordata > Actinopteri > Cypriniformes > Cyprinidae > Schizopygopsis > Schizopygopsis pylzovi. The sequence goes on from CM049828.1 coordinate 5,258,067, forward strand.
ATTAGGCCGATTAATATACAGGCGCGTCTGCAAGCAACACGTGATGCTGCCTCGTGCGGAAAGCAGATTGCCATTCCACTGGCACAACTGATAACCCTGTGATGTCCCCCTCTGCCTGCTAACTTTTTGAAGAGAGAACTACCTGGTAACTCCCCAAGAAAACGGTAAGACTTAAGTTCTTATCCTGCGTTCTTAATCTAGCCTTGCATTTCATTGGTTAAATATGATCCTACTTTTGGAGAGAGAATGAGAATAACATTTGGAAAAAGAATGCGAGTAACTTTTTTTAGGGCTGAAACGGTTTCTCGAGTAACTCGAATACAAAAAATTAGAGGCAAATTATGTGTGCTAAAGGAAAACGCACATCTCTGTCATCCATTCATACATAAATATGATCGCGCACTAATAATGCTAATAATGCACTAATAATGATAAGGCTCATCAGATCGCGTAAATCAGTGGGAAATGTATAGAAATGATGATTCGGTGTAAGGAAACATTAAGTGAACATGTATAAAAATATAAAAATATTTTATTGTGAGCAGAGCATAGCAGGGGAACAGATCAGTGAAGGAGATTTGACCAGCGTTGCCCAGATCAGCTGTACCACAGCATGTCACAGCACAGCAGCGCTACTGCAAACAGGAACAAGTATACTAATGTTACATAGACATTTCTTGTCAGCGCGTTATTTGATTGGACTCTGCTTTTCCGGTGAGCATGAGTGGTAACTGACCAGAATGATAGAACGGAATATTGAACAGAGCGTCACGCGGCGCAGTGATGACGGCTGAGGGAGAGGGGAAACCTGAACACACTGCTGGGCGGTGCAGCGCGGCATATATATTTTCGGCTGCCGAAAATTCAGTGCATCCCTAGTAAATGGACAAAACGATTCTTTGAGGCACATAATTTGCCTCAATGATTTTTTTGTATTCGAGTTACTTGAGAAACCGTTTCAGCCCTAAAAAATTTACTTGCATTCTTTTTCCAAATGTTATTCTCATTCTCTCTCCAAAAGTAGGATCGTATTTAACCAATGAAATACAAGGCTAGATTAAGAACAAAGGATAATAACTTACCGTTTTCTTGGGGAGTTACCAGGTAGTTCTCTCTTCAAAAAGTTAGCAGGCAGAGGGGGACATCACAGGGTTATCAGTTGTACCAGTGGAATGGCAATCTGCTTGCCGCACAAGGCAGCATCACATGTTGCTTGCAGACGCGCCTGTATATTAATCGGCCTAAATTGCAGCACAATCGGCTGATGCCGATTAATAAAAAAATGCCAAAAATCGGCCGATCAATCAGTCGACCTCTAGTTGTTGTTGTTCATAATTTATTAGTTACTAACTAAATTAGTAACTAATAAATTATGAATTTCAGAGCCACACTAGATCCAGCAGTGATGATAACTGACAGTTCACACACACTGACAGAATAACCCTGTGTGTGTTTCAGGTAACACAAGTCATGCCATGACCTTCAGAAGCAAAGACTATGAGAATGCATAGAGAAACGTGTGGCTTTCTGAAGAAAGAACCGAAGAGAAGACAAAACAACCTTGAATAAAACATAATAGCAATAACAATAATAATAATAATAATAATTTTCTGGGTACTCAAAGCGCTTTACATAGAAGGGGGGAATCTCCTCAACCACCACCAGTATGCAGCATCCACCTGGATGATGCGACAGCAGCCATATTGCTCCAGAACACCCACCACACACCAGCTTATTAGTGGAGAGGAGACAGAGTGATGAAACCAATCAGTGTATGGGGATGATTAGGGGATATGATTAGGATAATACAAATATCTCTTTTGCAGTTGAAATGAATATTAACTTATGTATATATGTATATATATGTATGTATGTATGTATGTATGTATATACACACACGCACACACACATATATATATATATATATATATACAGTGCTCAGCGTAAATGAGTACACCCCCTTTGAAAAGTAACATTTTAAACAATATCTCAATGAACACAAAACATTTTCCAAAATGTTGACAAGACTAAGTTTTATGTAACGTCTGTTTAACTTTAACTAATATATATATATATCTATGTGTATATATATGTATACATATATACATATATATATGTATATATGTGTATACATATATACATATATATACAGTGGGTACGGAAAGTATTCAGACCCCTTAAATGTTTTACTCTTTGTTATATTGTAGCCATTTGTTAAAATCATTTAAGTTCATTTTTTTTCCTCATTAATGTACACACAGCACCCCATATTGGCAGAAAAACACAGAATTGTTGACATTTTTGCAGATTTATTGAAAAAGAAAAACTGAAATATCACATGGTCCTAAGTATTCAGACCCTTTGCTGTGACACTCATATATTTAACTCAGGTGCTGTCCATTTCTTCTGATCATCCTTGAGATGGTTCTACACCTTCATTTGAGTCCAGCTGTGTTTGATTATACTGATTGGACTTGATTAGGAAAGCCACACACCTGTCTATATAAGACCTTACAGCTCACAGTGAATGTCAGAGCAAATGAGAATCATGAGGTCAAAGGAACTGCCTGAAGAGCTCAGAGACAGAATTGTGGCAAGCCACAGATCTGGCCAAGGTTACAAAAAAATAATGCTGCACTTAAGGTTCCTAAGAGCACAGTGGCCTCCATAATCCTTAAATGGAAGACGTTTGGGACGACCAGAACCCTTCCTAGAGCTGGCCGTCCGGCCAAACTGAGCTATCGGGGGAGAAGAGCCTTGGTGAGAGAGGTAAAGAAGAACCCAAAGATCACTGTGGCTGAGCTCCAGAGATGCATTCGGGAGACGGGAGAAAGTTGTAGAAAGTCAACCATCACTGCAGCCCTCCACCAGTCGGGGCTTTATGGCAGAGTGGCCTGACGGAAGCCTCTCCTCGGTGCAAGACACATGAAAGCCTGCATGGAGTTTGGTAAAAAACACCTGAAGGACTCCAAGATGGTGACAAATAAGATTCTCTGGTCTGATGAGACCAAGATAGAACTTTTTGGCCTTAATTCTAAGCGGTATGTGTGAAGAAAACCAGGCACTGCTCATCACCTGTCCAATACAGTCCCAACAGTGAAGCATGGTGGAGGCAGCATCATGCTGTGGGGGGTGTTTTTCAGCTGCAGGGACAGGACGACTGGTTGCAATCGATGGAAAGATGAATGCGGCCAAGTACAGGGATATCCTGGACGAAAACCTTCTCCAGAGTGCTCAGGACTGGGCCGAAGGTTTACCTTCCAACAAGACAATGACCCTAAGCACACAGCTAAAATAACAAAGGAGTGGCTTCACAACAACTCCGTGACTGTTCTTGAATGGCCCAGCCAGAGCCCTGACTTAAACCCAATTGAGCATCTCTGAAGAGACCTAAAAATGGCTGTCCACCAACGTTTACCATCCAACCTGACAGAACTGGAGAGGATCTGCAAGGAGGAATGGCAGAGGATCCCCAAATCCAGGTGTGAAAAACTTGTTGCATCTTTCCCAAAAAGACTCGTGGCTGTATTAAATCAAAAGGGTGCTTCTACTAAATACTGAGCAAAGGGTCTGAATACTTAGGACCATGCAGGGCTCTAGACTAACTTTTTGCACTGGGTGCACTGGTGCGCCTAAGAAAAGCAGCACAAAAGTTAGGTGCACCCAAATTTTTATATAGGCAATATTGACTAGTAAAACGACTAACTAACAATCTGGTCAACATAAAGTTCTTTATTTGAAGCACAATTCTACAAGAAAGGTAACTTACTGAAAAAGTGTTGGTGCTTAAAGTGCTTCACTGAGCAGAGATTTAAACTTAAAACATCTCAAGATAAATAAAATCTAAATTAAGTGTTTTAAGGGCGTCAAACTGAACATCTCGTGGCTCAATGTATTATGGACTATCCTCCATTGCAGTCACATGCCCCTCGGATGGCCAACTCCTGTAGTTTAGCTTTCTTGATCTTTGTCCTCGGCTAAACCAGCTGACCACACTCTCTCTAGCATCAACATCTTCCAGACTTGGTCCCTCTACACTGATTCTTATCAGATCTTCCACTGTGTCTGAACGAAGGGATGCTCTAGTGCAGTGCTTCTCAAACCCCCCCCCTTAAACCCATAAAACAATCCTGCGCCCCATCCCACCACAGACTACCAAATAATTGCACTAAACATAATGAAAAAAAAAAGTATTTACAGTTTTTATAACCAATTCTTACTATGCAAAAAGAAGTATACTTAGGCCTTTAGTGTTATGTTAGAAGCATTTTTATACTCATACCTTTTCTTGATTTAATATTTAGATTTTTTTTTTTGCTTTATTTTCATTTAAATGTTTAGTTTTGAAATGTTGTATGCATTTGTCATGTTTATTTCATGTCTTTATCTTCTTAAATGTGTGTATATATTATGTATAGTTTTAACTTTTAATTTTAGTTACTTCTTATTTGTAAGCCGCTTTGGATAAAAGCGTCTGCTAAATGACAAAGTAATGTAAAGAAAAAAATAACTGTTCTGTCTAATCGTCTCTCTGTGCTCATACTGTATTTTAATGCAGCCAAATTCTCAATAAAACTGTTTTACTTTATATATTTGACTGTTTATGTTGTCAGTCAACAGGATAAATATGAAATAATGACTGAAACACGTCCCTTTAAGAATTCATAACCAGCTCTCCCTTCCAAGAAGCTAGTCTGCACAAAAATACTAATTTATAATTGTATTGAGCCGTTGTCTGATGAAATCAAATAAGAAACAATATAAGACAAGACAATTCCTGTGCTGTGATTTCTTCTATATTTGCATGTACATTTAGAGAAGCAATAATATCTGTTTTAACTGAACAGGCTCCTCTCAGACGCTCGCTGAACAGAGCAGATGCAGAGAAAGCGCGCTGATCTCGCGCCGTTCACAGAGACACTCTGAGAGACTCGATTTGTCACTAGTTGCTTTTTTTGGAAAACAAAAAGTTGCTATGGGGGTCTACAAAGGCGCTAAATGTCGCTAAGTTGGCAACACTGCACGCATTTCTACTACTCACCTCTTTCTCTCTGTCTGACTGCAGCAGCACACGTGACGCATTTGTCAACGCGCACACACACATACAGGAATATCTGGACTGTGGCCAATCAGAGGGGGGGTCCGCCCTTCACTATCTCTGATTGGTTTAGACCACGATATAAGCCTAACGGGAGTGTCTTTTGTTGAGTTTCTGAGTCGCGGATACTTTTTTTTCTTTTCTCGAATGGCTGGATGCACCATTGCGCCCTGGGATTTTTGTTAGTCGCACCCGTGAGAAATTAGGTCGCACGTGCGACCAAATTGGTCGCACTCTAGAGCCCTGCCATGTGATATTTCAGTTTTTCTTTTTTAATAAATCTGCAAAAATGTCAACAATTCTGTGTTTTTCTGTCAATATGGGGTGTTGTGTGTACATTGAGGAAAAATGAACTTAAATGATTTTAGCAAATGGCTGCAATATAACAAAGAGTGAAAAATTTAAGGGGGTCTGAATACTTTCCGTACCCACTATATATATATATATATATATATATATATATGTGTGTGTGTGAATTATAGCCTACTAACGTCACAATGTCTGAAGCTGTGATCTGTGGTTATGTGGTTTAAGAACTGCTGATAGCTCGGAGCAGCAGATTTAGATAGTGGCAAAGACAAAGGGTGTGTGTAAACTGTAAAACAGAGCTATATCCACTATCCAGATATTTTGCATGCAATATAAAATATGATACTATTTGCCTTCATTTGGTACAGTAGGCTTAATATCTTCAAAAACCAGCCTGACTTGGATCAGCATCAATGGTTAGGATTTTTTTTGTCATGAGAGAGAGCTACTTCTGCTTTCCACATCAATGTCAGCATTTTTTTTTTTTTTTTTTGTTAAGAGGAAGCTATGGAGTATTAAGACTCGGTCACTGTCATTTTTACATCTCAGAAAGCTGTAGTCTCTAATCTATCACAGCATGTACCAGCTTTATATCCTTTTATTGGCCCTTTGGTCAACTTTTAGTAAGTGGATTTCATGTCTTTGCCTAATATTGTGTGTCTATATAAAACAGTCTATTCAATATAATGTTTGCTGTGTTTTTGTACAGATTCATCTGATGCATTCCGCTGGAATTACCCTACAACACCAGGTACATCATCTAATAATTATAATCTATACACCTTTCTGTCTTTGTTCTTTTTAGATCAAAAGTGCAATCTCATTTTCGGGTAAAACCTTTACAGAAAAATATGTTCAAGGTGCTCAGAGAGTTCATGAAGAACCTCATGATCATCTGATCTGTTAAAAAAATATACAATTATTGTACATATTTTTATTTAGCAACAACAACAACTACATCAAATATTTGCTGGTACTATATATATATATTAGGGATGGGAAGATTCCCAGATTTGAAGTTAACGATGCGATGTATTGGTTTAAAAAGTGTACATCGGATACAAGTTGGCATTTGTATCACACAATGCATCGTTTCTAACATATTTGCATCGGTAAAAAATGATTTATTTATATATAATTACTAGTGGATGCGCTACATTTTTATTGTTTAGAAAGTGACCAATAATCTGTGACCAATATTTTATATGTAGATTGATTTCTCCTCTCGAAACTGTTTCTCAAGTACGTTCTCTCATCACAGCTGCGCATGAATATGATGAATCACAACAACACTACAGAGACTTGAGGAAAAGCAGGGATTAAAGTCCAAAACCTGACTTAAAATAACCTAACAAATCAATAGGGGCTAAAGTGGTTAAAAACGACAATGTAAGTTCACACAATCTAACTAATATTGTGCACGTTTATTTTTAATCGATCAACCACGGGAAAGTTGACAAACAGCGAATTAGTGTTGTCACGGTACCAAAATTTCAGTTTTCAGTACCGATACCAGTGAAAATCCACGGTTGTCCGTACCAATTTCGGTACCAAAGCAAAACACAAAAACATGCTAATTAAAAAACACACAATTTGTATTAATAAAGTCAAACAAACAAAATTATAAAAAGAACAACATTCTTTATACTTATTAAAAATTGTGTTTCAAGATTCCCCCAAATTAAATTTGTCTTTTAATTAATGAGATTTCAACGCATTTAATTTTTTTGGTAAATAAAAGGGGATTTATTATTCAAATTAAAATATGGAAGAAGTATTGTGTGATTATTTCTTTAAAAATAAAGATTTATAATTTTTTTCAACAGTAGTAATAGCAACATTATCACATACATTCTACTAAATAATAGTAGGCTAATATTAATCTTTATTTGACCCTCTAACTCTAGCACTCTCTATTCTAAATTTGATCTAATCTGTCTTCTTTTTTATTTAAAAAAGCACAGACACAATTGACCCTCTTTCAGTTGCATATTTAATCTCTAACTGCTAGCTTTTCTTGTAAAACTAACGCTAAGTTTCTTTTGTGCTATATTCTTTATACTAATTAAAAAAAAAAAAAAAAAAAAAGCTTCCTACTGGTTAAGCTAACCAGGACTTGTAATAGCACTCACATGTTTTTGCTCTTTTGTTGGTTTTGATTGCTTCTATAATGTCCTCATTTGTAAGTCGCTTTGGATAAAAGCCTCTGCTAAATGACTAAATAAATAAATATATTTCTGACTTAATGTCTTTAAGATAAACTTTTATTTTGATGGGTTGCCGTGAATACCTTTACATTTCTGTGTGTAGCTAAATGATACGATGCTGGTATTACTCGAATGAAACCGTAAAATGCACGTGAAGTGACTCTCAGAGCAGTTCTGGAGATGTTGTTTATGTATTTACATCAGGCGCGCTTCAGTGTATGTAGTAAAAAAAATTCGTATCTCTGCCATTCATTCAGTTTCACACAGAGACTCACAGAACATGCGGGATTCATATTTGAATCAACTTTTGCGGCTTAATATTTACAGAAACTAGTCCATGTCGCGATTTGATTTAAGTGTAATGACCTACTTTTGATTTATTCTTCCAAACTTTGACAAATTTCATGTTAAATTGTAAATTCTCCATTCCAAGATTCTGAGATTTTATAATAACAGTAACTGTAAAGGGACTATTGTAATACAGTGCTCAGCGTAAATGAGTACACCCCCTTTGAAAAGTAACATTTTAAACAATATCTCAATGAACACAAAAACATTTTCCAAAATGTTGACAAGACTAAGTTTAATATAACATCTGTTTAACTTATAACATGAAAGTGAGGTTAATAATATAACTTAGATTACACATTTTTCAGTTTTACTCAAATTAGGGTGATGCAAAAATGAGTACACCCCACAACAAAAACTACTAAATCTAGTGCTTTGTATGGCCTCCATGATTTTTAATGACAGCACCAAGTCTTCTAGGCATGGAATGAACAAGTTGGCGACATTTTGCCAGAACTATCTTTTTCCATTCTTCAAGAATGACCTCTTTTAGAGATTGGATGCTGGATGGAGAGTGATGCTCAACTTGTCTCTTCAGAATTCCCCAAAGGTGTTCGATTGGGTTCAGATCAGGAGACATACTTGACCACTGAATCACTTTCACCCTGTTCTTCTTCAGAAATCCAGCAGTGGCCTTAGATGTGTGTTTAGGATCATTGTCATGGTGGAAAAGTGCACGACGACCAAGGGCACGGAGTGATGGTAGCATCTTCTCTTTCAGTATAGAGCAGTACATTTGTGAATTCATGATGCCATCAATGAAATGCAGCTCCCCGACACCAGCAGCACTCATGCAGCCCCACATAAGGACACTGCCACCACCATGTTTCACTGTGGGCACCATGCATTTTTCTTTGTATTCCTCACCTTTGCGATGCCTTACAGTTTTGAAGCCATCAGTTCCAAAAAACATTTATCTTGGTCTCATCACTCCAGAGTATTGAGTCCCAGTAGTCTTCATCTTTGTCAGCATGGGCCCTGGCAAACTCTAGGCGGGCTTTTTTGTGCCTGGGCTTTAGTAGAGGCTTCTTTCGTGGATGGCACCCATGCATGCCATTCCTCTGCAGTTTACGCCGTATTGTGTCACAGGAAATAGTCACCCCAGTTTGGCTTTCTACTGCTTTAGATAACTGCAGTGAACTTGCATGTCGATTTTCTTCAACCCTTCTCATCAGAAGACACTCCTGTCGAGGTGTTAACTTCCGTGGACGACCTGGACGTCTCTGTGAGATGGTTGCAGTTCCATCTTTTTTAAATGTTTGTACCACTTTTGCTACAGTATTCTGACTGATAAGTAAAGCTTTGCTGATCTTCTTGTAGCCTTCACCTTTCTTGTGTAAAGAAATTATTTTCTTTCTCAGGTCTTGTGACATTTCTCTTCCATGTGGTGCCATTGCTGACAGCATGAAATGGGAAGGGGTTTTCTTTAAGTAACACCCTTGTATAGTCAACTGTCACCTGTGTAATGAATAATTAGACTCACCTGTGTTTGAATTCTTGTTAAATGAGACATTTGTAGTCTAAAATTGAGCTTTCCTCCAGAGACTTTCAGTGGGGTGTACTCATTTTTGCATCACCCTAATTTGAGTAAAACTGAAAATGTTGTTCTCTAAGTTATATTATTAACCTTACTTTCATGTTATAAGTTAAACAGATGTTATATAAAACTTAGTCTTGTCAACATTTTGGAAAATGTTTTTGTGTTCATTGAGATATTGTTTAAAATGTTACTTTTCAAAGGGGGTGTACTCATTTACGCTGAGCACTGTATGTATACATACATACATACACACACATATACATATACACATATATATATTAGGATGTTCATTTTAACCGTTTAACTGACCGATATTAATTGATTAATACAATAAGTTCAACCATCGCTGCAGCCCTCCACCAATCGGGGCTTTATGACAGAGTGGCCCTACGGAAGCCTCTCCTCAGTGCAAGACACATGAAAGCCCGCATGGAGTTTGCTAAAAAACACCTGAAGGACTCCAAGATGGTGACAAATAAGATTCTCTGGTCTGATGAGACCAAGATAGAACTTTTTGTTTTTGGCCTTAATTCTAAGCTGTATGTGTGGAGAAAACCAGGCACTGCTCATCACCAGTCCAATACAGTCCCAACAGTGAAGCATGGTGGTGGCAGCATCATGCTGTGGGGGTGTTTTTCAGCTGCAGGGACAGGACGACTGGTTGCAATCGAGGGAAAGATGAATGCGGCCAAGTACAGGGATATCCTGGACGAAAACCTTCTCCAGAGTGCTCAGGACCTCAGACTGGGCCGAAGGTTTACCTTCCAACAAGACAATGACCCTAAGCACACAGCTAAAATAACGAAGGAGTGGCTTCACAACAACTCCGTGACTGTTCTTGAATGGCCCAGCCAGAGCCCTGACTTAAACCCAATTGAGCATCTCTGGAGAGACCTAAAAATGGCTGTCCACCAACGTTTACCATCCAACCTGACAGAACTGGAGAGGATCTGCAAGGAGGAATGGCAGAGGATCCCCAAATCCAGGTGTGAAAAACTTGTTGCATCTTTCCCAAAAAGACTCATGGCTGTATTAAATCAAAAGGGTGCTTCTACTAAATACTGAGCAAAGGGTCTGAATACTTTGGACCATGTGATATTTCAGTTTTTCTTTTTTAATAAATCTGCAAAAATGTCAACAATTCTGTCAATATGGGGTGCTGTGTGTACATTAATGAGGAAAAAAATGAACTTAAATGATTTTAGAAAATGGCTGCAATATAACAAAGAGTGAAAAATTTAAGGGGGTCTGAATACTTTCCGTACCCACTGTATATGCACATCACAGAGGACCTCTCCTGGACTAACAACACTGCAGCACTGGCCAAGAAAGCACAGCAACGTCTCTACTTCCTCCGCAAACTCAGAAGAGCCAGAGCCCCGACCCCCATCATGTGCACTTTCTACAGAGGCACCATCGAGAGCATCCTGACTAGCTGCATCACTGTGTGGTATGGCGCCTGCAACGCGTCCTGCCGCAAGTCCCTTCAACGGATAGTGAGAGCAGCTGAGAAGATCGTTGGTGTCTCTCTCCCCTCCCTCCAGGACATCTACAGCACCCGTCTCACCCGCAAAGCCCTCAGCATTGCAGGTGATCCCACCCACCCGACACACAGCTTCTTCAGTCTGCTGCCATCAGGGAGGAGACTGCGGAGTCTCCAGGCGAGGACCAGCAGACTGAAGGACAGCTTCATCCATCAGGCTGTCAGGAAGCTGAACTCCCTCCCATCCTTGCCCCCCCTCCCCTCTTTTACCCCACGCAACACTGATCTCTGACACTACGACCCCCCCCCCCGCTCCAACCCCCCCCCCCCCCAATGTCCACACCCCCAGGTCCTCCCCCCCCTTACAACTGTGACCCGCACCAGTCACTTTGTGCAGCACTGGAATGATCTCTACCTCATCCAGCATTGTCTATAATCTACCTCTTCTGACAGTCTGAGAAAAGACTGTTCTTTTTCTTGCACTACTCATATCTGCACAGTTTTGTTTTATTTAACTGGTTTGCACTCTATCTGCCATGTGCCTTATGCAACTTTACTTTATCTATCTCTTTTTATTGTTTATTTTTCTACAATGTCTTCATTTGTATATCTGTATAGTTTGTATGTACATATGGTTAAACTGTATTTATCTGTATTTGAATGTCTACTGTCAGTGTTTAATGTTAACTGTATGCACCAAGGGTCTGAGAGTAACGCAATTTCAATTCTCTGTATGTATGTACTGTACATGTGGAAGAATTGACAATAAAGCTAGACTTGACTTGACTTGACTTGACTTGACTTGACTTGATATATATATATATATATATATATATATATATATATATATATAGTGTGTGTGTGAATTATAGCCTACTAACGTCACAATGTCTGAAGCTGTGATCTGTGGTTATGTGGTTTAAGAACTGCTGATAGATAGGAGCAGCAGATTTAGATAGTGGCAAAGACAAAGGGTGTGTGTAAACATCCGTAAACTGTAAAACAGAGCTATATCCACTATCCAGATATTTTGCATGCAATATAAAATATGATACTATTTGCCTTCATTTGGTACAGTAGGCTTAATATCTTCAAAAACCAGCCTGACTTGGATCAGCATCAATGGTTAGGATTTTTTTTGTCATGAGAGAGAGCTACTTCTGCTTTCCACATCAATGTCAGCATTTTTATTTTTTTTTGTTAAGAGGAAGCTATGGAGTATTAAGACTCGGTCACTGTCATTTTTACATCTCAGAAAGCTGTAGTCTCTAATCTATCACAGCATGTACCAGCTTTATATCCTTTTATTGGCCCTTTGGTCAACTTTTAGTAAGTGGATTTCATGTCTTTGCCTAATATCGTGTGTCTATATAAAACATAGCCTATTCAATATAATGTTTGCTGTGTTTTTGTACAGATTCATCTGATGGATTCCGCTGGAATAACCCTACAACACCAGGTACATCATCTAATAATTATAATCTATACACCTTTCTGTCTTTGTTCTTTTTAGATCAAAAGTGCAATTTCATTTCTGGGGAAAACGTTTACAGAAAAATATGTTCAAGGTGCTCAGAGAGTTCATGAAGAACCTCATGATCATCTGATCTGTTAAAAAAATATACAATTATTGTACATATTTTTATTTAGCAACAACAACAACTACATCAAATATTTGCTGGTACTATATATATATTAGGGATGGGAAGATTCCCAGATTTGAAGTTAACGATGCGATGTATTGGTTTAAAAAGTGTACATCGGATACAAGTTGGCATTTGTATCACACAATGCATCGTTTCTAACATATTTGCATCGGTAAAAAATGATTTATTTATATATAATTACTAGTGGATGCGCTACATTTTTATTGTTTAGAAAGTGACCAATAATCTGTGACCAATATTTTATATGTAGATTGATTTCTCCTCTCGAAACTGTTTCTCAAGCACGTTCTCTCATCACAGCTGCGCATGAATATGATGAATCACAACAACACTACAGAGACTTGAGGAAAAGCAGGGATTAAAGTCCAAAACCTGACTTAAAATAACCTAACAAATCAATAGGGGCTAAAGTGGTTAAAAACGACAATGTAAGTTCACACAATCTAACTAATATTGTGCACGTTTATTTTTAATCGATCAACCACGGGAAAGTTGGCAAACAGCGAATTAGTGTTGTCACGGTACCAAAATTTCAGTTTTCAGTACCGATACCAGTGAAAATCCACGGTTGTCCGTACCAATTTTGGTACCAAAGCAAAACACAAAAACATGCTAATTAAAAAACACACAATTTGTATTAATAAAGTCAAACAAACAAAATTATAAAAAGAACAACATTCTTTATACTTATTAAAAATTGTGTTTCAAGATTCCCCCAAATTAAATTTGTCTTTTAATTAATGAGATTTCAACGCATTTAATTTTTTTGGTAAATAAAAGGGGATTTATTATTCAAATTAAAATATGGAAGAAGTATTGTGTGATTATTTCTTTAAAAATAAAGATTTATAATTTTTTTCAACAGTAGTAATAGCAACATTATCACATACATTCTACTAAATAATAGTAGGCTAATATTAATCTTTATTTGACCCTCTAACTCTAGCACTCTCTATTCTAAATTTGATCTAATCTGTCTTCTTTTTTATTTAAAAAAGCACAGACACAATTGACCCTCTTTCAGTTGCATATTTAATCTCTAACTGCTAGCTTTTCTTGTAAAACTAACGCTAAGTTTCTTTTGTGCTATATTCTTTATACAAATTTTCAAAAAAAAAAAAAAAAAAAAGCTTCCTACTGGTTAAGCTAACCAGGACTTGTAATAGCACTCACATGTTTTTGCTCTTTTGTTGGTTTTGATTGCTTCTATAATGTCCTCATTTGTAAGTCGCTTTGGATAAAAGCCTCTGCTAAATGACTAAATAAATAAATATATTTCTGACTTAATGTCTTTAAGATAAACTTTTATTTTGATGGGTTGCCGTGAATACCTTTACATTTCTGTGTGTAGCTAAATGATACGATGCTGGTATTACTCGAATGAAACCGTAAAATGCACGTGAAGTGACTCTCAGAGCAGTTCTGGAGATGTTGTTTATGTATTTACATCAGGCGCGCTTCAGCGTATGTAGTAAAAAAAAAATCGTATCTCTGCCATTCATTCAGTTTCACACAGAGACTCACAGAACATGCGGGATTCATATTTGAATCAACTTTTGCGGCTTAATATTTACAGAAACTAGTCCATGTCGCGATTTGATTTAAGTGTAATGACCTACTTTTGATTTATTCTTCCAAACTTTGACAAATTCCATGTTAAATTGTAAATTCTCCATTCCGAGATTCTGAGATTTTATAATAACAGTAACTGTAAAGGGACTATTGTAATACAGTGCTCAGCGTAAATGAGTACACCCCCTTTGAAAAGTAACATTTTAAACAATATCTCAATGAACACAAAAACATTTTCCAAAATGTTGACAAGACTAAGTTTAATATAACATCTGTTTAACTTATAACATGAAAGTAAGGTTAATAATATAACTTAGATTACACATTTTTCAGTTTTACTCAAATTAGGGTGATGCAAAAATGAGTACACCCCACAACAAAAACTACTAAATCTAGTACTTTGTATGGCCTCCATGATTTTTAATGACAGCACCCAGTCTTCTAGGCATGGAATGAACAAGTTGGCGACATTTTGCCAGAACTATCTTTTTCCATTCTTCAAGAATGACCTCTTTTAGAGATTGGATGCTGGATGGAGAGTGATGCTCAACTTGTCTCTTCAGAATTCCCCAAAGGTGTTCGATTGGGTTCAGATCAGGAGACATACTTGACCACTGAATCACTTTCACCCCGTTCTTCTTCAGAAATCCAGCAGTGGCCTTAGATGTGTGTTTAGGATCATTGTCATGGTGGAAAAGTGCACGACGACCAAGGGCACGGAGTGATGGTAGCATCTTCTCTTTCAGTATAGAGCAGTACATTTGTGAATTCATGATGTCATCAATGAAATGCAGCTCCCCGACACCAGCAGCACTCATGCAGCCCCACATAAGGACACTGCCACCACCATGTTTCACTGTGGGCACCATGCATTTTTCTTTGTATTCCTCACCTTTGCGATGCCTTACAGTTTTGAAGCCATCAGTTCCAAAAAACATTTATCTTGGTCTCATCACTCCAGAGTATTGAGTCCCAGTAGTCTTCATCTTTGTCAGCATGGGCCCTGGCAAACTCTAGGCGGGCTTTTTTGTGCCTGGGCTTTAGGAGAGGCTTCTTTTGTGGACGGCACCCATGCATGCCATTCCTCTGCAGTTTACGCCGTATTGTGTCACGGGAAATAGTCACCCCAGTTTGGCTTTCTACTGCTTTAGATAACTGCAGTGAACTTGCATGTCGATTTTCTTCAACCCTTCTCATCAGAAGACACTCCTGTCGAGGTGTTAACTTCCGTGGACGACCTGGACGTCTCTGTGAGATGGTTGCAGTTCCATCTTTTTTAAATGTTTGTACCACTTTTGCTA
The DNA here is from genome assembly GCA_027422435.1 of Schizopygopsis pylzovi. Lineage (NCBI taxonomy): Eukaryota > Metazoa > Chordata > Actinopteri > Cypriniformes > Cyprinidae > Schizopygopsis > Schizopygopsis pylzovi. Next base: position 5,273,592 of record CM049828.1, read on the forward strand.
CAGTATTCTGACTGATAAGTAAAGCTTTGCTGATCTTCTTGTAGCCTTCACCTTTCTTGTGTAAAGAAATTATTTTCTTTCTCAGGTCTTGTGACATTTCTCTTCCATGTGGTGCCATTGCTGACAGCATGAAATGGGAAGGGGTTTTCTTTAAGTAACACCCTTGTATAGTCAACTGTCACCTGTGTAATGAATAATTAGACTCACCTGTGTTTGAATTCTTGTTAAATGAGACATTTGTAGTCTAAAATTTAGCTTTGCTCCAGAGACTTTCAGTGGGGTGTACTCATTTTTGCATCACCCTAATTTGAGTAAAACTGAAAATGTTGTTCTCTAATTTATATTATTAACCTTACTTTCATGTTATAAGTTAAACAGATGTTATATAAAACTTAGTCTTGTCAACATTTTGGAAAATGTTTTTGTGTTCATTGAGATATTGTTTAAAATGTTACTTTTCAAAGGGGGTGTACTCATTTACGCTGAGCACTGTATGTATACATACATACACACATATACATATACACATACATATATATATATATATACATACATATATATATATACATATATATATATATATATACACATATATATATATATATATATTAGGATGTTCATTTTAACCGTTTAACTGACCAATATTAATTGATTAATACAATAAGTTAAAATGTTTAAAGTCACTTATTTATTTTATTTTTTTCCGTAGTTTATCAAAATATTTTAAAAGATTTGCTGTATGGTTAAAATAAGCTACGCGTATAAAAAATAAACTAGTTATTTTTTTTTAGAAAGCAAAAAAAAAAAAAAAAAAGTTGCCTATAAGTCGCATTTTATTATTTCATTCAGAAATAGGCAGATGCGAATTACTAACATTATAATAAACACTGTGAACATAGCTAGACTATTTTAGTTTCCCTCATTCCACAACAAATCCTTTCAATTAACAGTAGGCTATTTAGAAAGAACAATCATTTAAAAATAAGAAGCTAAAGCTATAAACGACAAACCAAAATGAATTAATTTAGGCTAAAACGAAAAGTTGGGTCTCTCGTTCGACACAAAATCAAATGTTTCCGTTTTAGCGATGTATTTGAATGCCAAAATATTGTTTACCTTTTATGTAGGCCTACTTCACTCATGTTCCAATATCCACGTAAAACAAAAGCACCGATTTTACTACATATTTAAACTGAGCAGTGTGTTTTTTCCATATGTTTGGACTGATTGTTTTTTATAATGATAAATGAACAGACAATTTGGCCTATATCTTTAAGCCGATAAATAATGCATTATTTCCTTTAGAGACACTTCAGATGAGCGCTGTTCACCCTGATGGTTTTGAAATGCTTGAATATAATTGGAATCACTTAGAAAAGGACAATACACTTATGTGCGACCTGTGCAGAGCAAATCTGGCATAAAGGCTACATACAATTATAATAAGAACATTACTGTAAATGGCGTGCGCTGTGTTTTGTGCGTGCGTTGAGCGCATCCACAACGGAGCTACACCTTCATGAGAGTTAAGTTCGCTTGTGCATTTGCAGCCTTTTGTGCAATTGTACATAGTAATATTGTGTTTATTTGATGTATATCTGCTTTATCTCATAGAATGCGTTTGGTAAAGTTAATAGAGCGCTTTAGTTTGCTGGTGATCATCTTTGGCTCAGCACACGCAGCTCAAACAGTAGCGCACAACTAATAACTATGATTGGGACTGTCGTGTATATTACATTCTAATGAGAACATTATTATAATAAAACATTGTGAATTCTTTGGGTTTAGTTGCCGTGTTTCAGCGTGTTTTACGGGAAGCCAAGTGCACGTCCACGAGTTACACATCTGACTAGCGCATAACTTAGTTCAAAATAACATGTGCATTTCCGTATTTGTGTGCATATATAAGTTGTAAAATTATGTTTATGTTCTATAAATATCTGATTCTCATGTAGCCTAATTAACCCGCTATAACAAGCGCTTCAGTTGACCGGTGTTCATTCAGCTTCATACAGCGCACGCAGCTCAAACAGCTGCTATGTAAAACAGTGGTATCCTATTTATTTGTTACTTTTTCAAAATCACTGAAGCATTATTAATAATAACCACCACTTTTATTTTCTCTTATTATTTTCATCAACAATATGGTTTAGTAAATATCATCATTTCATTATTGTCCATGCAGATGACTCTTCTGTTTTATTCATCCATGGCACATGCATTTTGAATCTTTACACACGTAATGATGTCCAATGACTCGTTTGCATTATTTTATTTGTGATACTTTTTTATGGCAAAATTTGGTAATGGGAGTTTTTTTTTTTTTTTTTTTACACTGTTCAAACTAGGCTGCTTATGTTGAAGTGTTTGGGATGTGGCTTTTAATGATGATACATTTTTTTTTTTTTTTAGGCTCTCAAAAAGTTTATACAAATTTGGATATAGATTTATCGGCCAACAGATCGGTTATCGGCTTTCAAATATAAAGAAGTTATCGGTATCGGCCAAAATTTTCATATAGGTGCATCTGTAACACTGACTGAATCATCATTTCTCTTTGATTCTTGTCTTATACACAGACACTGTCATGTTAGAATAGAAAAGGGTTCTGTCCAAACTGTTGCTATAAAATTAGAAGCACATAATTCCCTAGAATATCATTATATGCTTAAACATTAAGATTTGTACTCATGGAAATTACTAAAGTAGTCAAACCTTTCATTAGAAGGGGGTGACCCAATACTTTTGGCAGTATAGTGTATATAAATTCATGTCCCTGGTACAAAATCTTTCATATTTTATTAACATTATTTTTATTTTATTTCATATTTTAAATAATAATTATACCTTTCGTAGTGTTTTTATGCATTTGTACATTTATCCCAAAATAATAACGAAAGGCAGTAACAATTTGAACAATATTTTGGAAAGACTTCATTAGTTAGGCTAACATTAGTTAACATGAACTAAGAATAAACAATACTTCTACAGCATTTATTAATCTTAGTTAGATGCTATTTACATTAAGTGAAAATAGCAGTATTTTCTTAACGATATCCCATTTACACTAAGTGCAAATAACTATAGATTCTATTTACACTGTTAAAATAGCAGGATTGTCTGCTATTTATACCACTTATTTCAAATAGAGGGAATTATCTGCACATTAGTATTGTAGAACATCATTAAACAGTATGCAATAACATATTGAGTATAAATTATAATTTCAAATTATTAAATGGATGCCACCGTATTGGGGCAATATAAGGCCTCTCTACACCTACCTCATGTGATATGAGATTTGAAAATGGAGAAAGAAGAAAAAAAAGTTTGGTAAAGGGTGGAATCCAACCCGGGTTGATCACATCAAAATGGCTTTGGTACGTGCTTTACTATCTACTCCACTGGACTTGCTCATTAAAGAATGTCTTTTGTAATATCCTTATATTGCTGGGCGGAGTTAGTGTAAATAGCTTAAACCAACTATTTGGACTTAGTGTAATAGACACGTTTTTAATAGTAACCTGATGTTCAGATATACTTTTTAATAGTCGAATTATTCGAATCATCATCATTAAATCCCTGTAAACACTGTCACAGACACGTTTTAATTTGATGTGACACATAGCAGTGATATCTAAACGGGTGAGTTCGTTGTTTATTAATATATAGTAAATAATGCCATAATTTTCTTCATTCAGGCCGAGAGCTCGCATGAAAACAAGAGGCGGGATTTATCGCATGAGCCAATCACATTCAATCATAACCGATCATAACCGATCATATCCAATCATATTGTGATGGAGGAATTGCCTTCCTCTCACGTGAATTAGGTTACTGGGGCACGTGCCCCAGTAAAAAGGGTCTAGCGACGCCCCTGGCAGCCAGTATTTCATTGCATTGAATAAACAATTGAATGCAGTGCATAACATCTAAAATGTTTTTTGTTGTTTTACTTTATAAATTGGGTAAATTTAAAATACAGTGGTTAAATTTAAACCTTTTTCTACTAGGCCTACTCTTTTTATTTAATTTTTATGAAAAAGCTTGACTGTTATATCATGATGCAGTTTTTAGTTATATCCCCCAGCCTACTGAAAGTACTTTGCTAAAAACATTTTCAAATGCAGTTTAAAACTTGACTGTAACTGTTGGTCAATAAAAGCAATGTTACTTATTTTTACAGTTAAATTAAAAGCTTTGTCAGTGATATAAGCAGAACTAGTATTCATGAAGCACTTTGTTTTCTGATCATAAAATCCTCTGATCTGTTCAAAAATGTAAAAGTATTTGTCTCTTTTTATATTTAGCACCAACAACATCTTCAAGTCTCTGCTGGTACTTGTACAATAGACCATGTAACTGGACACAAGTAAGTGTGCAGGTTTTTACTGTATATTCATATACTATATGACATCCAGCTGTTTATTTTCTTCTTATTAGTTACCATTTAGTTTACTGATGCATGGAATACTTTATTTAAGAATATGCAAGAATTTCACTTTAATGCCTAGTTTATTCTGTAATGTTTGTAGTATTCACGAACCCTTGTTTTCTCATCATAAAATCATGTGAACTATTCAAAAATCTAAAAGTACTTTTATATATATTTCTATAACCTGTGTGTTTCTCTTTGTTTTACTCATTTATTGAAGCTCAAACCCCGTACAGGAGTAAAGTGTATTACCAGACGGAGAGTAAGTCAGCAAATTCGCACTGTTGCACTGATGCATAAGGTTTGCCATGAAAATAAGATAACTGATATTTTTTATTTTGATTTGAAATTAATATTGCTAGTACCATATTGGTTAAGGTACTTCCTTCTTATTAGTTACCATTTAGTTCAGGGATTTACTTTTCCTAAATTACAGTAGTAAGTGTGCATATTATTATATTCTGTACATGCAAATACACACACACACACACACAGGTGAAACCGTTACACTTGGTGATTCATTAAAAAAATGTAAGACATCGGCTGCCGGTTTTTGAGATATAAAAAAACAAGACCAAATCAATACCTGTGGCTCCTGGCGATACACTGAGGTCTAATGAAGTGAAACGATCGGTCTGTACTAGGGTTGTGGCGGTGAGGAACTTTTCCCACCGGTTAATCGACGTGTGACAACACCGGTTATACTGGTATCACCGTGATGGGGGGTGTCATTTGAGTAATTTGAGTTTTCCTTCTTTTCCTCACTTTCTTTTTGTTTTAAATACCCTGTAAGTGCCGTGTGCGTTTTACTTTGACTTTCATATCAGCGGAAATTCGGCGTCAAGCAGTTGTTTGTTTTTAGTTCTATTTAGTTTTCCCTCTTTCCCTTTGGTTAAATAGCTTATAAAAGCACCGTGCACATTTTATTTTCACTTTGAACATAGAACATAGTACTTTTATTAACTAAACGAATAAAAATACACCATGCTATAATATAGCATATATTATATAGCTATATATAATATAGGCTATACAAACGTGTTCCTGTGTGGCTCAGTGGTAGAGCATTGCGTCAGCAGCGCAAAAGATTGTGGGTTCGATTCCCAGGGAACACATGTACTAATGAAAATGTATAACCTGAATGCAATTGTAAGTCGCTTTGGATAAAAGCGTCTGCTAAATGCATAAATGTAAATGTACAAAACTAAAAATCAGTTAAGAATGAGGAACAAACAATTAAGAAACGAAGAACAGTTATTAGCAAAAATTAATGAGAAAGTTTGAAGGCACGGATGGCATACACCTTGATGTAAAATAATGGTAAAAATTCACACTGTTTAAATAAAATAAAAATACAGAATGTATTTCACAGCAAATACTGTGAAACCAAATAAATGAGAAACAAACGTTTTTTTTTAAAACACTATCACTTAGATCAGGGATGCCCAATCGGTTAATTGCGAAGGCAATGCTGGTAGATTGTGCTATAGGTCAGTGGTTCTCAACCAGGGGCACGAGAGATAAAACTACAATATAAAATATTCGCTAATAGTATGACTCGCATGTTAAATAATATAAAAATATATAGCCTATAAATAAATAATAGCACCACCTCTCTACGTATTCAGTTTTGGAGCAGCAAAACATTGCATGGCGCTGTGTGAAATACAGACTGGCGGATCAAAACCGCTGTATGAACATATGATACGCAAACTACAGCTCTCAGCTGGATAAAAGAAGCCAGTGTCACACTAGTAGCCCAAAGTTTTGATGGATGACTATTGGAATCAAGGTAAAGATGATTACAGTGGCATATAGGATTGAGCATTAAGCGCGCGTTGTGTCCGATATAATTGATGCGCAAATGAACCGTGTTTGCGCTCTCGGCGCACTGATCAACATCATATTTCTGCTTGAATACAGCTCAGTACATGGGCGTAACCACCATATACTTTGTCCCCCCCAATATTGGAAAAATACCAATCTGTCCCCCCCAATAATAGGCCTATTATATTGTAATATGTGACATATGATATGCCCTCCTTTTATGAACCCTGGTTGTAGCCTAGTGGATCTGTTGTTATTCCCGATTTACTTTCAATTTACGAAAAACAAGGGAAACAAAACTGTGTGACCACCCCCCTCGATTGTACACTTGGTTGAGCCCGTAAACGCCGGCTTGCGGCATCGTTTGAAAAAACCGCTCAGTCCGACTGTCACTGGTGCTTAAATGAAATGAAGGTAGGAGCTAAAAGAAAGAAGGACGAACAGGCGGACATTCGCCTTTTTTTCAGACGGCAAGCAAGTAGACACCTAAAAAGTAGTGCCATGGTCAAAAATACCGCGGAAATTTTTGAATAAATATCACGTTTAAATGGCTCAGTATTATAGCTAGGTAACTTAGCTAGCATGATACCCTGAAAATAGGCTGAATAATGAACTGCTGGAGTCACAGACCAAGGAGTTCCCGCACTTCCCACTCCATTGATAAGCCTCTATTCATTCGTTGATGGCCTGGCCTGTTTGTTTTTACGATCTGATCCGCGACTGAACTTTAAAAAAAAATATCTGGGGGGAGGGCTCACATTTGGACCCCCCAATATCTATACCATGGTTACGCCCTTGGCTCAGTATATTCACATAGTTGAATTTATAACGGATGTTTGCGTGTATTGACGTTTGTGAGGATCAGTGGTGTTTATGTGCATACGGGCATTAGACGCTCCAAACAGCTTGATCTTACAAAGGAACTATTTACTGATGACGTTGTGAATAGTGAATAATAATAAAAAATATATATATATTTTATTAAATAATACAATATAAAAGATACATCCCAACATGCCGTTTCTCAATTGAAAAGTAGATCAGCACACAAAAAAGTGTGGGCACCCTTGACTAAGATTAATGGCAAAAGTCAACAGGCTTTTTTTTTTTTTTTTTTTTTTTTTTTTAAAACAGGCGCTTTTACATTTCGTTTTGAAACTCTTCCGCCATCGTATTGTCTGTCTCACCTCACTCTTCTTCTCTGTCAGCTCTCTTCACATGATAAATGAAATATGAAAATTCTTAAATTTCTGCTGAAAGAAAGAGTCTGCACAAAATTGTATTTGTTATTTTATTCGTCTTGTCAAGAGACTTGAATGTCAAGTTAAAATGTCAATAAAATTTTGCATGCAAAAACAGAAAAAAGCGTCACAGAGAAAAAAAGGTTATACAAAAATTGTAATCCTTATTTGTATTCGTCTTGCTAATATTCAGCCTACAAATCAATAGGAAAAATGTTGCAGATAATAATAACTATTTTATTAGTCTTGTCAAAATACTAAATTAATTTAACATCTTGCTGTTAAACACAGTAGGAAAAGTTTTGCAGAGAAAAAATTATAAATTCAACAGTCTGTCATTTAAAATGATAGGCTAAGCATAATACAAAAAAAATTATAATAAAAAAGGAGTTGAACGTCCTTCAAGGACAAGCGCATCCACACTTTGCTCCATCCTTATTCTGCTCGGTCACTCATCACAAACTGTTTGAGAGCCGTATATTTACCACTAGCGGCTAGCCTGCTCTGGGCATCGTTGCACATGCTTTGCACAGACTCCACAAATAAAACGAAGCACTGGTTCATGCATGCATTACAGTCCTGATTGCAGGCTGTACCGATGCTCGATAAAAAATAAAGTGCAGATATGCTGTTCTGAAAGGACGTCGGGAACGGGATATTGTTAGACCGTTCAAACTGCACCAGAGTTACCGACCGCTGCCACGTTGTATTCGGGAATTTAATCCTGCGGTGCAAGAAATCTGGTCGGGACAGCCGTGGCAATGCAGACCTTATAGTGTCCTCTAACTGAACTAAATTATTTGTATTACTATAAAAAAAAAATCTAAATGACGGTGGGCAAATGACCTAACGGTGTTGCGGCTTAACACCACGGTGAAACTAAACACCACTACTTACAACAGTATTACCTTTAATCCACAGCCTGGCAACCGGCTGTCAGCGCATTTACGACTATCTAGAGCACAACATTTCTGTCGCATGACTACGGATGCGTGGACGCATACTCGCACTTGAACTCGTACTCACACTTTTTTCTTGTAATAGTGCAATGGCAGTAATACAGTGGTATAATAGTATGGGTTTGTTATGTCATGCTCATGTATTCAGCTGTTCAGTTTACTGTGTCTTTGTTTTATTGAAGCTCAAACACCCTACTGGAGGAACGTGTATTACCAGACGCAGAGTAAGTTAGATTTGCACTGTTGTAATGATGCATAATGTTGGCTATAATATTATAAATGATTAAAATGTAAATAAAGTCTCTTTTTTTAAATATATACATATTACTAGCACCATATTGGTACACCAAAGGTTTGTAAATTTCTTTCTTATTCTTATACTATTTAGTTTAGGGGTTTGGTTTTCTTAGATTTCTGTAGTAAGTGTGCAGATTATTATATTCTAGACATACACATGCAACTACACACACACACTGTTCAAAGCTATGTGTTTCTCTTTGTTTTACTGTTTTATTGAAGCTCAAACACCCTACAGGAGGAATGTGTATTACCAGACGCAGAGTAAGTTAGATTTGCACTGTTATAATGATGAATAATCTTTACCAATAATGGTTCATTTTCGTAAACGCAAGTACGACCTGATAACGTCATAAATATGATAATTACGCATATATCAAGTTGAATTGTTATATAAAGTTTTAAGCATGTTTATAAAAACAAGTTTTGTAATAACAATTATTTCAGACCTTTTGACGTTGATGATAATTCCCATTCGGACCTTTGAATGTAAACTTTGAGAACCCCTGTTCTAGACATATACATGCAACTACACACACACTGTTCAAAGCTATGTGTTTCTCTTTGTTTTACTGTTTTATTGAAGCTCAAACACCCTACAGGAGGAATGTGTATTACCAGACGCAGAGTAAGTTAGATTTGCACTGTTGTAATGATGCATAATGTTTACCAAGTAAGATTACTGATATTTTTTATTTGAAATAAATTAACATTGCTGGCAATGCCTGACATTTAACATTATTATTTAGTATTACTATTTACTATCTAGTAAATGGTAAAACTTTCTTTGTGATCTTGAAGCTCAAGCCCCCTCTTGGAGGAAACCGTATTACTATGCGACAAGTCAGTAAATTTACAATGTTGTATTGATGCACATTAATGCTTTTTTAAATGCTAATAATGCTCTTAATGTTTTTTCTTATGAAACTATCAATTTAACCCCTACTTTTTACATTATTAGTGTTCTGACAAAACACTTAAATGCTAAACGAGGTCCTAATTAAACATGCAATTTCCCATTTGAGGTTTCCTTGTAATAGTGCAATGGCAGTAATACAGTGGTATAATAGTATGGATTTGTAATGTCATGCTCATGTATTCAGCTGTTCAGTGTACTCTGTGTCTTTGTTTTATTGAAGCTCAAACACCCTACTGGAGGAATGTGTATTACCAGACGCAGAGTAAGTTAGATTTGCACTGTTGTAATGATGCATAATGTTGGCTATAATATTATAAATGATTAAAATGTAAATAATGTCTCTTTTTTTATTCTTTTTTTTTTTAAATATATAAATATTACTAGCACCATATTGGTACACCAAATGTTTCTTATTCTTATACTGTTTAGGGGTTTGGTTTTCTTAGATTTCTGTAGTAAGTGTGCAGATTATTATATTCTAGACCAGGGCTTCTCAAAGTCCGGACTCCGGTCTGGAATTCAATCCGGACCCGCCTCCACTTGATATTTCAAGTGCACTCGTATCACTCAGACCTCCGTGCGGCGCACACACACACACAGGCGCATGAACCAGTGTTGCAGTGATTACAGACTCTTTTGTAAGACAAAGTACATAGCAACTAGTGACATTTTGGATAAACCTTAGATTTCATTCAGTAAAAATAATGTCACCGGTTTCGCCCCGCGAGCGTGAGGTTTCGCCGCCCCGCCCCCCGACGCAGTCTTTCTTCACCGGCAGAGTTATCAGTGTATTCAAAGAACCGAACTGCAGCAAACTTCTGAATGAACGAGTACAAAACAGCGTTTCCAAAAACCTATCACTGTTGACTGTCTGTCATATGAACATGGATGTAGTTCTACTGTAAAGGGTTGAAATATGCACATAGTTCGGACGTTTGTGCTCCATGAAATATATATATATATATAAAAAAAACTATAATTAAAGATTTTGGCAATTCAGTTGAAGGGTCTGCAGGTTACATTGAAGTACTATTTCAGAAACATAAAATATGTAGACCTAAATGAGAACTGCTTTATTGGGCATTTAGTTGTATAAAAATGCAGTACTGTTGAGTAACCCTTATGAAAAATAACCATGGTTTTATTATAATAAAAGTGTAGTAAAATTGTTATTTTTTATTTTGCATATTGATTACTACGACGGCGTTTTAGTGCCACATAAAAAAAAAAAAAATCTAAGATTACGAGATTAAAGTCGTAATATTTCGAGAATCAAGTCGAAACTATGAGAAAAAAAGTCGAAACACTTCGAGAATAAAGTCGAAACACTTCGAGAATAAAGTCGAAACTACGAGAATAAAGTCGAAACACTTCGAGAATAAAGTCGAAACTATGAGAAAAAAAGTCGAAATGTTACGAGAATAAAGTCGAAACACTTCGAGAATAAAGTCGAAACACTTCGAGAATAAAGTCGAAACACTTCGAGAATAAAGTCGAAACACTTCGAGAATAAAGTCGAAACTACGAGAATAAAGTCGAAACTACGAGAATAAAGTCGAAACACTTCGAGAATAAAGTCGAAACACTTCGAGAATAAAGTCGAAACTATGAGAAAAAAAGTCGAAATGTTACGAGAATAAAGTCGAAACACTTCGAGAATAAAGTCGAAATGTTACGAGAATAAAGTCGAAACACTTCGAGAATAAAGTCGAAATGTTACGAGAATAAAGTCGAAACACTTCGAGAATAAAGTCGAAACACTTCGAGAATAAAGTCGAAACACTTCGAGAATAAAGTCGAAACTACGAGAATAAAGTCGAAACTACGAGAATAAAGTCGAAACTACGAGAATAAAGTCGAAACACTTCGAGAATAAAGTCGAAACACTTCGAGAATAAAGTCGAAACACTTCGAGAATAAAGTCGAAACTACGAGAATAAAGTCGAAACACTTCGAGAATAAAGTCGAAACTATGAGAAAAAAAGTCGAAATGTTACGAGAATAAAGTCGAAACACTTCGAGAATAAAGTCGAAATGTTACGAGAATAAAGTCGAAACACTACGAGAATAAAGTCGTAATATTTCGAGAATAAAGTCGAAACTACGAGAATAAAGTCGAAACTACGAGAATAAAGTCGAAAAACTTCGAGAATAAAGTCGAAATGTTACGAGAATAAAGTCGAAACACTACGAGAATGAAGTCGTAATATTTTGAGAATAAACTCATAGTAATACGAGATTAAACTCCTAATATTTTGAGAAAAATCACAGAATTGCTAGAAACAATGGATGTGGAGGATTTGGTTAAATCCTACTTTAGATTAGGATTTAGCAATAAGGAAATTCTTTGTCTTTTGGCGCATCAGCACGGAGTTATAATTAGTAAAAGGACACTGCAAAGGTTATGTAGAAAACTTAATTTATTCAGAAGAAAATATCAGACAGACATTGAGGAAATTGCCTCTTTTGTGCAGTCTGAAATGGCGACCAGTGGTCGACTCCAAGGATATCGATGGTTACATCTGCGTGCTATTCGAAGAGGATATGTTGTTTCTCAAGAGACTATGAGGATGGTGATCAAAGAAATCGACCCTGAAGGAGTTGAACTTCGGTGCGCTCGACGTCTCCGAATATGCCATAATGCCACAACGCATTGGGACCCCGGCTGAAGTACTGGCGACGTCGTTATTTTTCTTCTGAATAAATTAAGTTTCCTACATAACCGCTGCAGTGTCCTTTTACTAATTATAACTCCGTGCTGATGCGCCAAAAGACAAAGAATTTCCTTATTGCTAAATCCTAATCTAAAGTAGGATTTAACCAAATCCTCCACATCCATTGTTTCTAGCAATTCTGTGATTTTTCTCAAAATATTAGGAGTTTAATCTCGTATTACTATGAGTTTATTCTCAAAATATTACGACTTCATTCTCGTAGTGTTTCGACTTTATTCTCGTAACATTTCGACTTTATTCTCGAAGTTTTTCGACTTTATTCTCGTAGTTTCGACTTTATTCTCGAAATATTACGACTTTATTCTCGTAGTGTTTCGACTTTATTCTCGTAACATTTCGACTTTATTCTCGTAGTTTCGACTTTATTCTCGAAATATTACGACTTTAATCTCATAATCTTAGATTTAAAAAAAATTTTTATGTGGCACTAATACGCCGTCGTAGATTACAATTTATATAACCAGTTTTACTAAAAATTACAATGGTTAAACTATGGTTAGTGTAGCAAGACCATGGTTAATTTGTGGTTATCATGGTTTAATAGTAACCAAATGTTTTTTTATTTGTATAAAACTATGGTTCATTTTCGTAAACGCAAGTATGACCTGATAACGTCATAAATATGATAATTACGCATATATCAAGTTTAATTGTTATATAAAGTTTTAAGCATGTTTATAAAAACAAGTTTTGTAATAACAATTATTTCAGACCTTTTGACGTTGATGATAATTCCCATTCGGACCTTTGAATGTAAACTTTGAGAACCCCTGTTCTAGACATATACATGCAACTACACACACACTGTTCAAAGCTATGTGTTTCTCTTTGTTTTACTGCTTTATTGAAGCTCAAACACCCTACTGGAGGAATGTGTATTACCAGACGCAGAGTAAGTTAGATTTGCACTGTTGTAATGATGCATAATGTTGGCTATAATATTATAAATGATTAAAATGTAAATAATGTCTCTTTTTTATTCTTTTTTTTTTTAAATATATAAATATTACTAGCACCATATTGGTACACCAAATGTTTCTTATTCTTATACTATTTAGTTTAGGGGTTTGGTTTTCTTAGATTTCTGTAGTAAGTGTGCAGATTATTATATTCTAGACCAGGGCTTCTCAAAGTCCGGACTCCGGTCTGGAATTCAATCCGGACCCGCCTCCACTTGATATTTCAAGTGCACTCGTATCACTCAGACCTCCGTGCGGCGCACACACACACACACACACACAGGCGCATGAACCAGTGTTGCAGTGATTACAGACTCTTTTGTAAGACAAAGTACATAGCAACTAGCGACATTTTGGATAAACCTTAGATTTCATTCAGTAAAAATAATGTCACCGGTTTCGCCCCGCGAGCGCGAGGTTTCGCCGCCCCGCCCCCCGACGCAGTCTTTCTTCACCGGCAGAGTTATCAGTGTATTCAAAGAACCGAACTGCAGCAAACTTCTGAATGAACGAGTACAAAACAGCGTTTCCAAAAACCTATCACTGTTGACTGTCTGTCATATGAACATGGATGTAGTTCTACTGTAAAGGGTTGAAATATGCACATAGTTCGGACGTTTGTGATCCATGAAATATATATTTAAAAAAAATTATAATTAAAGATTTTGGCAATTCAGTTGAAGGGTCTGCAGGTTACATTGAAGTACTATTTCAGAAACATAAAATATGTAGACCTAAATGAGAACTGCTTTATTGGACATTTAGCTGTATAAAAATGCAGTACTGTTGAGTAATCCTTATGAAAAATAACCATGGTTTTATTATAATAAAAGTGAAGTAAAAATTTTATTTTTTATTTTGCATATTGATTACAATTTATATAACCAGTTTTACTAAAAATTACAATGGTTAAACTATGGTTAGTGTAGCAAGGCCATGGTTCATTTGTGGTTATCATGGTTTAATAATAACCAAATGTTTTTGTTTTGTTTTTATTTAGCAATGAGGAAATTCTTTGTCTTTTGGCGCATCAGCACGGAGTTATAATTAGTAAAAGGACACTGCAAAGGTTATGTAGAAAACTTAATTTATTCAGAAGAAAATATCAGACAGACATTGAGGAAATTGCCTCTTTTGTGCAGTCTGAAATGGCGACCAGTGGTCGACTCCAAGGATATCGATGGTTACATCTGCGTGCTATTCGAAGAGGATATGTTGTTTCTCAAGAGACTATGAGGATGGTGATTAATTAAGTTTCCTACATAACCGCTGCAGTGTCCTTTTACTAATTATAACTCCGTGCTGATGCGCCAAAAGACAAAGAATTTCCTTATTGCTAAATCCTAATCTAATGTAGGATTTAACCAAATCCTCCACATCCATTGTTTCTAGCAATTTGAATATTACGACTTTATTCTCGTAGTGTTTCGACTTTATTCTCGTAACATTTCGACTTTATTCTCGAAGTGTTTCAACTTTATTCTCGTAGTTTTTCGACTTTATTCTCGTAGTTTCGACTTTATTCTCGAAATATTACGACTTTATTCTCGTAGTGTTTCGACTTTATTCTCGTAGTTTCGACTTTATTCTCGAAATATTACGACTTTATTCTCGTAGTGTTTCGACTTTATTCTCGTAGTTTCGACTTTATTCTCGAAATATTACGACTTTAATCTCGTAATCTTAGATTTTTTTTTTATGTGGCACTAATACGCCGTCGTAGATTACAATTTATATAACCAGTTTTACTAAAAATTACAATGGTTAAACTATGGTTAGTGTAGCAAGACCATGGTTAATTTGTGGTTATCATGGTTTAATAGTAACCAAATGTTTTTTTATTTGTATAAAACTATGGTTCATTTTCGTAAACGCAAGTACGACCTGATAACGTCATAAATATGATAATTACGCATATATCAAGTTGAATTGTTATATAAAGTTTTAAGCATGTTTATAAAAACAAGTTTTGTAATAACAATTATTTCAGACCTTTTGACGTTGATGATAATTCCCATTCGGACCTTTGAATGTAAACTTTGAGAACCCCTGTTCTAGACATATACATGCAACTACACACACACTGTTCAAAGCTATGTGTTTCTCTTTGTTTTACTGCTTTATTGAAGCTCAAACACCCTACTGGAGGAATGTGTATTACCAGACGCAGAGTAAGTTAGATTTGCACTGTTGTAATGATGAATAATGTTTACCAAGTAAGATTACTGATATTTTTTATTTGAAATAAATTAACATTGCTGGCAATGCCTGACATTTAACATTATTATTTAGTATTACTATTTACTATCTAGTAAATGGTAAAACTTTCTTTGTGATCTTGAAGCTCAAGCCCCCTCTTGGAGGAAACCGTATTACTATGCGACAAGTCAGTAAATTTACAATGTTGTATTGATGCACATTAATGCTTTTTTAAATGCTAATAATGCTCTTAATGTTTTTTCTTATGAAACTATCAATTTAACCCCTACTTTTTACATTATTAGTGTTCTGACAAAACACTTAAATGCTAAACAAGGTCCTAATTAAACATGCAATTTCCCATTTGAGGTTTCCTTGTAATAGTGCAATGGCAGTAATACAGTGGTATAATAGTATGGATTTGTAATGTCATGCTCATGTGTTCAGCTGTTCAGTGTACTGTGTGTCTTTGTTTTATTGAAGCTCAAACACCCTACTGGAGGAATGTGTATTACCAGACGCAGAGTAAGTCAGCAGTCATACTGTTTTATTGATAATTATGCTATTAAATTAACAACTGGATTTTAAATATTGCTTTTAAACAACAGTTTTTTTTTTTTCAAATATCACAGCTCCATTTTGGTGCATTCAGGGTATCAACATTTAATATGCAGTTTGGAAAACGGTCTCTAATTAATAATTGTGTTGTTCAGATGGACATCATTCAGATGTCCCAGTGCCCAATATTACAGCATTCAAGCACATAGAGGACAGAGGGCGCATGATCGTCATGTGTTCATTTGGAAGGAGGCTCACTGAGAGCTCTTTCCAGCTGTCACTGAAGAGTGAATACAACTATGCCTTGAAGAACCCACTGTGCTTTTCAAATGACGTGTGTGTGTTTGATGTGAAAGTGAGTCCACCGGTTTCCTTCATCTGCGTACACCAGATGAATTCTGTTGTGAACCGTCAGAGTGAGACCTACACCTACAGCCTGCCAGGTAAAATATACTGTAACTACTGTATAATGTAAAAGTAGCTCTGTTTTGCAGGCATGTTGGATTTTGACACATAAACATGTATGTTAATATGATTACATATAAGCAATTTAAAATACAGATTTGTTTCTTGTCCAGTTAAGTATTTAATGATTTCCTTGCAATGGACTTGTAATGGATTAAGAAGCAGTACTTAAACTATACAGTAAATTATACATATACTATACTGTAGGGGTGTGACGAGACACTTATCCCACGAGACGAGGCACGAGACTGAGTTCACAAGAACGAGACGAGACGAGATCTTTAGACTTAAAAAAAAAAAATCCTCAATGATTAAATATGTAGGGAAAAATAGCCTTTTATTCAACTGAAAAACACAAAATGCAAAAAATTGTGCATTTTGAAAGGAACTTGTACTTTATGAAATTAAACTTCTATGTTAATGAATTATATGCAGTAATAACAACATGTAAACTAGATCTGCATGATTCTGGATAAATTGAGACAGAGCTTTTTTTTGTTGTTGCTATTTTCAGTTGGTGAGCATTCGGTGCTTCCCTATTCCCTAGTACTTCTGTTATTTAAATGTTTTGAACACAGAAATGATGATGTGTGGTTGAAAAGACGGTTTGTGTTGCTCTTTCTGGACCAGCTGCAGCATAAATGCAGATTTTAATGTCTTTAACACCTGTTTCACAGGTTGAGTAGCGCGTGTTTTGTCACCGTCCATATCAGTGAATGACAGCGTTCACACATGGGCAGCTACAAAACGTGCTTCTCACGAGTCACGATCCACTGACACTCGTGATGTGAAACAGTCGCAATAGACAAAGCTGAATCGTTGTCATTCAGGAAAAAGATTGCGTGGGTGTTTGAATCAAGATCGCATTTTTTTTTACGATTAATGGTGCAGCTCTAATGTAAACACTGCTAAATGTTTTGGGAGGATCTCGTCACGTTCTCGCAAGATCGACAAATTGGATCTCGCGAGATCTCGTGCCACGAGATCTCGTCCCATCCCTACTATACTGGTAAAACATAAATGCACTACAGATTACATTTTCAACCAAAACAACAGAACTATTGAAATCTTAATACTGTCATGTTGGATCAAAGCTCTTTGAAATACATACTGTATGTGCCCTGTGTTTCTCAAAAGCTGCAATTGTATTTCGTTCTGTACATACAGTACATATCACCTGTGTTTTCTTTCAGATAATTGCTTGGATAATCATGAGGAAGGAGTATCTTCATTCTACATTAGCTTTTTCTCCTTCATTGCTGTTGGTCTCTTCATAATGACTGCAGCAGTGATCGTGACCACCATTAAGAGCAAAGCTAAAGGTATGCTTTTCATTCAAACAATTCATATTCATGTCTACTATACAAATGCTGCACATATAACACTATATACAACATTTGTTATAGCATTTGGTTTTAAATAAAGGCTACAGAAAAGCTTCAAAGAACAAGCAGAAGTAACACCTAGACCTCACTTGCTCCTAACATGTGATTATTTTCTGCTGCTAGATAAGCTTTCACAAGTTTCGGGTGTTCTGACACATTTATGCTGCTCTATACAACACAGTTAACACTCTGTGCATTTGTTTCAACAGATTCAGTGAATACTGGGACAGACAATGACTATATTCATGTATAAGAGGACGTCTGAAGAGAAAAGAATGGACAACCAATCAATTAATCAATTCAGATTTATCAAATAACTTTCTGCATGCTGAATTGTAATACTCTTTCAAAATCCTAACCATAATCTTTAAAAAAAAGTTAATAAATAATGATATGATTTAAACATTTATATACACATACATACATGTATAAACATATATATATATATATATGTATAAACATATATATATATATATATATATATATATATAAAATCATATTTTAATCAGCACATTATAAAAACTCTTTATTATGCTGGTTTATACTTGAAATCAGGTATTGCTTTTTCCTCATTTGTCATTTTAATTAAATTGTGTGCAAAGTAAATCAATAAATTGTTATGCATCCTATGCATTTTACATTAATCGTTTTGTTCTCTTTACATATTTACATTTTTATATGCTTTTTACAATAATTATTATTATTATATAAAGTAATTTACTGCAGAATCCATTGGTTAGCAAGTGATGAAATAATTCAAATCTGTTTTGATGAGGAAACAACCTTAGGCTGTCCTGAGGTAGATGTACATGAGTTCGAGTACATTTTGAAACTTTTGAAAACTATGTTATAAAACAACTACAATCAGATCAAACCTGAACTGTAATCAAACTGCAAACTGGTAGCAGTTTCATTGGTTTCAATGAAGACTATCATTTCTACATTTCAGACTAACTTTATATAGCTGTTAACACAAAATAATTATGTATAAATGAAAACAAATCATACAAGTATTTCTATGTTCTTTCATTGCAGATCTTCAACAATGACTAAAATCATAAGACAGGTTTCTATAGAGGGAAAATATCTGACAAAGGATAAGTCATTCAGAAAATAGTTATGTTTTTGAATGATGTTTATTTATATGCTGGACATCTGATTTTCAGTTACTACATTTTATTAATTTAGTATAGAGTATTAGGCCCAATCCCATTTCTACCCCTTAGCCCTTCCCGTTTCCCCTACCCTTCTGTTTGGTGCATTCACGTGAAGGGGTAGGGGTGTCTCGATTCTCTTTTGGTTGTAGGGGTAATGGAAAGGGCCAGATAGCCCTTCAAACGAAGATTTTTTAGGACCACACTTCAAACGAAGGGGTATGAATTATCAGCATAAAATGGCTACAGCGGCAAAATGGCTGCCCTAGCAAACAAAAATAAATGTAAGCATTATTTGCTTTAATAAAGGTTTTAATGAAAAGTAATCATTTGTTTTAAGATACATTCAATCATGTGTTCATATTTATGGTCATGTTATTCAAAGAAAATTTTGGCAAAAAAAGAAAATAACATTCGCTGAAATTTGCTAACGTCATATCATTACAGACTGCACGATAGTGCCACAACATATTTTCCTGTCTGATCAGGACAATAACCACCATAGACATTGAGGAGGTCTAGTGCCCTCAATAATTAGAAATCACTCAACTTTTTTCTCAAATACCTATTGCCAATCGAGAGAGAGAGAGAGAGAGAGAGCTTCTGCGCTCTTTACAATGAGTGAGTTTACTTCAAAAACAGTGAGTTTATCCTCTTGTTGGTGGAAATATAAGGTAGGGATAGTTCAGTATTTAAACTGTTATTAATCAAAGTTATGGGGTAGTATTGACAAGATTCTTTGCTCCTGGATGTGTGAGCTATGCGATCTGCGGTGTGCGTGTGCGTGTTAGTAAGCACTGCAGCGCATTCATATAGAACAGTGACCTGAAGAATGAAAGCTATAGCATGCACTTGGACAATTATGAGCTATATCACCGCTTATCAACACTAGTGTAATAGACACTAGGGGTGAGACAATACAGCTCACGAGATGAGACAAAATACAGATAATTGGTTAACTAGAAAGAGAATATTTGAATACTATTTTTAATGACAAAATATTTGTCTTTTAATTACAAAATGTAAAACAATGTAAATGTATTTAGGAATATTTTAATGAATGTTTAGTTCATTAATTAATCAGTTTTTGAACGAATGGAGTGAGCCAGTGATTCAATGGTCCATTCAGATGGACTCATTAAGTTTAATTTCTAATTGAATCAGCTGTTTTGAACGAATTGTTTGATTTTAAATTATTTTTAAAAAGTATTTATTAAAACAGGGACTTGCTGCCACCTACTGGCAATTTTATTATCATCATTATTCATCCATGACAGGCCTAAACCAGCCAAGGTGCCAGCACAAAAACACATTCAGCAAAATATTATTTAATTATGAATATTGACCAAAATTCTTACATTTCCAGCTCCAGAAGAGAAAAAAAGCTTATAAATACTAGTTCATTTAATAAGGCAAATTTTTCATTAAAGTGCCCCATTATGCAATTTTTAAGGTTGCTAATATTGTTTTATGAGTGTCCTAATACAGGTTTACATGCATCCAAGATCAAAAAACACTTTAGTTTTCTCAAAAAATAGCTTTGACTCGTGCGAAGCAGTTCGAAGAATCAGTCTATCTAAACCCCGCCTTTCACTGTTGTGATTGGTCAGATGAATCACAGTCCTTTGTGATTGATCTACCACGTACAGTGCGAATGACAGCCATGGGCGGACATTATGCACCATTATGCAATTTTGTTATTATTATTATTATTATATAAAATTAGGTACAGGAACCCCTTCTAAAAAAAGAGAATTAAATTAGGTGGGTATCATTAATTTTAAATTAAATTAAATTTTTTACAAAAAGAAATTGACCACACCATCCCCCTAAACATTTTGTACAAATTGACCACTGATTATAAAAAATACCTGCACAAGGCGTCAACGGCCTGGTGACATTTCACTTGCCAGTGTGTTTAAATGATGTTTACATCCTTTCCATTTTAATATTTGGCCACATGCAGAAACTTTTATTTTCAAATCGCGATGTACAATACATGGCATATTTAGACATAGGTTGATGTATTCTCCTGTGTTGGCAAAGCTTTATAAATGATTTAAATAAAACATCTAATGAGATAACGCACACTGTTTTCCCAGATGAACTTTAAGCAATTCAAATTCACAGCCTATACAGAGGAAGAATTGAGCCCCTTTTACACACAATTTGCACTCTTCACTGGTAGAGATGCACCAATTGCACCGAAAACTACATTTACAAAATATGATTTAGGTAAGCAAAATTAGACGGCCATGATGTTTCCCCAAATAGCAATATCAGCATGATTGCAATTTGACACTGATTTTATACAATAGTATTTAAATAAACAATAAGTTAAAATTAAGTGACTTAGATTTTAGACCAAATATTGACTGTTTTTGCTCAATTTCACTGACGAAAATAGTTCTGATCAAAGCCACAGCAGAACTGTTGCGTGTCTCCGAGCAACACAACGGTGTTTTGTTACTGAATGAATCCACGTTTTTTTAAACCGTATATAGAAAAATGAAAATGGAATAAACTGAATATGGAAATAAAACGGATTTCATAGGGCCCTTTTAATTATAATATTTTTTTGTGGTAATAAAAATAGATGTAAGTGAAAAACAGCTTTTAAAATGACTTAAATGACATATATAATAGCAATGATGCAATAATAATTAGTTTAAATAAAATATCAAAAGAAAAAAATCATATGGATTTATTGAACAAAACTGTTAAAATACATAATGTATTATAAACAATAGAGCTAATGTTACACATAACAACAAAGGTCTGCAGGCGGCGCCAACGCCCTGGTAATTATTTTTATGCATTACTGCGCAATCTAATCCTTGTTTAATATTGACCGAGCACCATTTAATTCAAATTTCCACTTAATCGTTAATATTTTGCCATTTCTTTAGAACAGATATGCTATAGCCGCTGTAATTAAATAATTATGTGAACATCAAAACGTGTAAACTCAGAGAGGAGTTGAGCTTTTATTTTGAGATCGAAATGTATTCTCCTGTGTTTGTGTAGGTTTATAAATTATTTCCCTTACAAATCTGATGAAATGGATTCCCAGATGTAAATAATTAAAGTGCATATACTGTGTTAGAACTCAGGGGCGATTCTAGGACTTTGTTCAACTGGGGGCTGGGGGGCACAGGAGGGGCCACAAGTAAAACAGAGGGGCCAATCTTGTTGTGTATTTAGAAATGTAGATATTTAAATCATTAAAAGTTTAGTAAGCTTTAAAATCAGTAATAAACAGTGATACCTTATTATCTTAATGGTATTTATTCACTGCAAATCAGAACGGTGAAATACAATTTGCATTACATTTTCACTTTTCAGAAGTGAAAAACTGTAGAAGAATAGAAGATTCTAATCTGTGAATCCAATCTGTGAATAGAACTCAAAAAAATAATAAAACTCAACATTAATGCAGGGCTGATTTCTGAACTTATGAGTGGCTGGTGGTCAACAGAAAGCTTGTGAGAGAGCACTGATTGAGAGAACCTGGTGAATCATGACACATGTTGTTCCAAACCAGTGTAACTCTCTTTTTTTACATGTTACAAAAGAAATTGTGAAGAGAGTTATTGTCCATATATAATGAGTGTCAATGGTGATCAAAATACAGCTTGATTTGTTTTCCGTTGCAGTGGACAAAAAAATATTTTCATTTTTGTTTCATAGAAGAAGGAAAATCATAAATGTTAGGAATAAGTATATTAAATTTACATTTTTGGGTGAAATACCTAAGATTAATCTAGATTAAAATGGCTCATTTGAATTCTGCCGAAGGCATTCAGAATATGTGTGCTACCCAAATAATGACTAAAAGTAAGTCTTTGAGAACGGGTTTCTCAAGCCAGGTGGCGCATTAGACCAGGGGCTCATCTCCTGTTTCCAAAATGCATCACAAACTTTAATCTCTTCCCGTCCCAATCCCACGAAAAAACTGGAGGAAAATCCCGTTCCACTCCCGGAAGAATGACTCCCATTCCCTCCCACTCCCATGTTGTTGTTTTTTTTTTTTTTTTTTTTTTGATAACTGTCAATTACAGTAAAAATATAGTACAGATCACAGCGTGCCCACCTTATTAGTTGAATAAAAACCCAAAATGTCGTTTTTTGTTATTATATTGAACTGAAAGCCATCTTATTATGCACAGTGTTGCACAGATTAAATTTCATGTAAATCATCCATGCTAACACACACGTCTTCTATTTTTATTTTTTAGACATTTCACTCTCTATAGATATATTTTTCTATGTACTGTATTTTTAGATATATTCGAGTTTCGAAGTTTCTCGCTCAAGTTCACATGAGACCTAAAGCGCATCCTGTTTGCTTAAAAGCGCAACGTTTCGTTGTTATTCTGAGTGCACACAAATAAACGTAGAGTCTTTACAGATTCGAAAGATGTATTCGGCTACTTTTATCTGTATGACCAAAAATGACGGAGATTTTAAGAGCAAGTGAACGCACCGGAGCCTGTCCTGCGCAAACGCGCTTTCACACAAACACTTCAATAGCGCACATTTCTCTAGGTTAACATCATATTGAGCGGCCATGTAAAGTTGCTACTACATACATCTTTCAGATGAAAAGCCATATTTGAGGTTGATGAATGATAGGTGAGCGTTTGGATGTCCTGCCCGATTGTATTACCACATAGACCAGCCGTTAACAATCTGTCCATCACGCACTGCGTCATTCACTTAACCAGCCACACCAAAGCAAACAGCAGGAGAGCATAAAGAGACAGGGCGACTAGAATTGAGTTCAGAATTAAAATATACAGTTTATAGTTTATTTATATAAAAGGTATATTTGTGTGTAAAGTTGGATATCTATTCCCGGTCCCGCCCACTCCCGATTAAATATTTTCCTCTCCCGTCCCAATCACGTGATTCGTAGCGATTTTGTTTCCCATCCCGCGGGATTCCCGAAAAAATGCCAGCCTCTAGTTCGAAGACTCGTTCTCGCCCCCTACAGTGCAATTCGGCTAGGTATACATCCACGCTAAAATATCAGGGTGAAAGTCATCATAGCTTGCGCGGAATAGACCCAGCTCCCAACCCAGTTTTTTTTTTACTGTGACAGTTGTCTTTTGCACAAAATATTGTATTATTATTTCTAGATGCTTAAAATTGTCCAGCTTGCAGGCTTTATAATATAACCTATAAGCTGTTGAATTATTTAGCATGCATTACACATGAAGTGTGTGTGTTTAACATCACCGTGAGGCCTCCTGTTTCTCTGACATGTATACATGAGATCACTATTGGAAATGACAGTTATCTGCTGAGTGACCTACAGTCAGTCTGATAAAATACTGATATATATGAAAAAGTAGCATTTTATAGCACAATGAGAAAAAGTTATAATGACTTTAATTTTCTCTTTTGATATGCTGTATATGGAATCAATGGTGAATATCGAAAGAACAGCTATAAACTAACATATTTTGTATTTGTTACCTTTTCCGTTCAATCTTAGGTCATCATGATTGAATATCTTCCACTTCGTTGTTGGTGGTGTGTCATTATAATGACTGCTCAATGTACTCCATATTGACTACAGCTGTACTGGGCAACGCTGGTAAAATCTCCTTCACTACTGATCTGCTCTCCGCTATAATCACACATGGGCTGATAAAAATAGCTCTGCCAGGGTTTATATATTTTTATACGTTTACTTGGTTTCTTTACACAGACTCATAATTTACATTCATTTCCAACTGACTTACGTGATCTGATGAGCATCAACTCATATTGTGCGATTATATCTCTGTATGAATGAATGGCAGAGATGCGCGTTTTCCTTTACCACACACACACACACACACACACACACACTGAAGAGCGCATGATGCTTGCATGATTTCAGCGTCTGCCATCTAAATGAGGACATAACAAGAAAAACATCTCCAGAGCCACTTCATGAGCATTTCATTTGAATAAAACTAGCGTCATATCATATACACAGAAATGTTAAGGTATTCATGACAGCCCGTCAAAACTAAAATTTGAAGACATATTTCATTACTAATTTACATTACTGAACAAAATTACTATTGTTCAGCAGAATGCACAGTACATACTACTACTACTAAAATTATGAAAACTTTATTTTTTAAGGAATGATCAAACATTTCTTCCTTGTTTTAACTTTTATTGTAAATCCCCTTTGTTTGCCAAAGTGCCATTATTTTCAATAATTTAAACATTTCATAAGTCTATTTTAAGAATACATTGATTGATTGATCAACTTTATTAATCCAAAGGGAAATTCACGTCACAGCAGCTCACCACAATAAACAGATAAAAAGATACTGCACAATACGGTATTTCATACAGCCGCCCTTGTTTCAAGCATCACAGTACACTCTATGTCATACAAGTACAATTCAGTCTAGTTTAGTCATCTATTACATGTATTATATAACCTAATGGCTGTTGGTAAAAATGACTTTTTATATTGTTCCTTATGGCATCGGGGCTGAAATAATATTTAGCTAAAAGTACTCACACATGCTTGAGGATGACAATCTTGTTTCATTATACTGACCAATTTATCAGTCATTCTATCCTGTGCGATCACATCAATAGTGGGCAACACACAACCCACCACAGAACCTGCCTTTTTATCAGCTTATTGAGTTTGTTCTTCTCATTCTCTAGAATGCCCCTCCCCAGGAGGTGATAGCATACAAGATCACAGATGATACAACAGAATCATAAAAGGTCCTCAAACAGTGCCTGACACACACCAAAGGATTATTGTACATAAAGCATTAAGTGACAAAAAATAAAACAATTTTATAATGATCATTTTCTTTAATCAGAGCTATAATTATGATAACACCTAAAACACACACACATCAGTATGCAGAGAGATTTAAGAAGGTTTACTTTATTCTCCACATAACTTTAAATTCATGTTGCTGAAAAATGTGTTAATAAATGTTATGTGTATGGACTCTTGTTTTAGTTCCACGTTAGCTTCCTGTCCACTCATTTTTGCCTCTTACAAAAGGCCTTCCAAGTAAAGGCTTGTGTCAAGAGTTGTAGTTAGGCTGAAACTTGAAAGTTAAGTTGCACAATGTTTAGGTTTTATTATTTTTATTTACTATTATTTTTATTTATGTCTTAGTTTGTACTAGGTTTACTTATTTTAAAGTAATTTGTAATTGTTTTGTATATATTTGTATTTTGAATGTAAGATGGCAATTCAATGCACTAAATGGGTTTTCACAGTTATTAATATATGTAATTTCAGTAATATTTTTTTTTTAATTTTTCTAAAAAGGAAACAAATTACTTGTTCATTTTAAGAGACCTGCCTTATTTTTTCTTATATATTTAGTATTACTCTTTAATAAAGAAAAAGTTGTTCTTATCCGATTAATCAATGGAATTTTCGGTAGCATACTCAATTACTAAAATATTCGATAGCTACAGCCCTAGCACGGATCTGGGCTCGTTTCTTTGTTAGATTGATAAATGAGGCCCATTATGTCCAGCTTCTATTTTAAAGTCACATTTTTTCAGTTGTGAAAGCCTCAAACTAAAAGACTTTAATAGTTGAGAACTACACAGAGACTTGACATAGTATATTACATGTTTATATCTGAGATATTGACAATGTAAAAGTAAAAGTATTTAACACAGCCACTGTGGTTGTGTGCTTCAGTTCCTCATGAATGTGCAGATGATCTTGAGTTACATTTCCAGAGAAATCTTTTTTTGAAATCAAAGCTGACAGATGTGACATTTGACAGAGTCAGTGCATGAAGATCTTCAGTCTGATCTGTGACAACATGAGGCAGCTTTATGTGCTTCTACCAGCCCTTTGGTCACTCATTAGTAAGTACATGAGATTCCTTTACAGATTTTCTTCATATTTTGGGTCTACATGTTTAATAATGCCTTCTTTCTGCCTTTTTTTGGTATAGATTCATCTCATTCATTATTCAATGATTATCACCCTTCAATGAAAGGTATGTAATCTGACATTTTCCAATTTAATATCTACATAATATAATTTTAATAGCAGTTCAAAAGACACTTTGACTGGAAACAACAAGTAAACAATAATCTTACACCGTAACAGACATATTTCAGACTTGTTTCCAGTAACATAACATATATTAGCTAGGTTAGGTTAGTTTTGCATTTGCATTTAGCAGATGCTTTTATCCAAAGTGACTTACAATTGCCTGGGAATCGAACCCACAACCTTTTGCGGATTAATATGCACAGTGATTGTTTTACCTTTTTTGCTGTAGCACCAGTAATTAAAATAGTGTTGTACAAACATCTTTATTGTGCTATTTTTCTAATGCCAGCACTATACTGGATCACCCAAAGTATGTATTTTAGGGATGTGCACGAGTACTCGATTAATCGATTACTCGAACGCATCAGCAGGATCGAGCATGAAAATGATGATCGATTGGCTCTAAAAATTTTTTTTTTTTTTTTACTACTTTCATTATTTCTGATTGGTTATGCTGGTATTTGGGCGGTAGTCTGATATTTGATTGGTTATGGCTGCGAGAAGTTGTGGTCTAGAGACAAGACCGGAGCACAGAGTGAAAATGGCATCTAAAGCGCGCAGCGATGTCTGGCAACACTTTGAAAAACTTGACGAAAAAACAGTCAAGTGTAAGATGTGCAGCGCCACACTGGTCTACAACTCCACAACGAGTTCGATGCGTTACCATTTTGCACATAAACACAAAAAAGCAGATGATGCCGATGCCACTACCAGCAGTCAGACGAGCATAAGAGATTTCACCATCAGACAGAAATGCGACAAAGGCAGGGCAGAGAAGATGACGCAGCTAATAGCAGAAATGACAGCAGAAGACTTGCTGCCTATTAGTTTTGTTGAAGGTGAAGGTTTTAAACGCTTAATGAACTACGTTGAGCCCCACTATACTGTCCCATCGCGCAAAACGGTCACTGCAAGGATTGATGCTCTATACGAAAAATGCGCTTGTTCACTGAAAGACAGTCTGTCGAAGCCAGCGCGGGTGGCTATAACTACGGACTCGTGGACCTCGCTAACCGCTGAATCGTATATGACGCTAACCTGTCATTACATAAATGAATGAAAAATTCACAACGCAGTATTAGAGACGCGAGGTTTCGAGGTTTCAGAGCCAATCGATTTTGTCAGATCTATGATTACAAAAATATTTTCACATTGTCTCATTTTATTTGCATTATTGTATTTTAATGAGTATGTTAAGGCTTAATTATTTGTAATTCATGTAAAAAAATAAAAAATAAAAATCAGAGCTCATGGTCTACCGGTAGGTGCCCCCCCAGGCAAAAATGTGAAACTCCGTCTATGGATCCAAGACACAAACATCTCAAGTTTCTTGAGACAGAGCTTCGGGAGAGAGTAAAAGAGAATCTGAAGCAGCTTTGCGAGACAATCCCAAATCCTGTCAGACCCATACAAAGTAAGCCCGACTCAGCAACGGCGCTCGACACTCTTTTCGGCGAGGACACGAGTGATGTTTCTCCGCATGACACCGAAATCGAAAGCTACTTCAGGGAGCCATGCATCTCTGTAAACCAGGATCCTTTATTGTGGTGGAAAGTAAATGAGTCTCGATTTGCAAAGCTAAGCACCCTTGCCCAGTGGTACCTGGCTGTTCCTGCAACTTCTGTGCCTGCTGAGCGTGTTTTTTCCACCGCAGGTCTAATTGTAAATAGACTCCGCACTCGGCTTTCATCTGAGCACGTAGACCGACTGATCTTTTTAAATAAAAATATGTAGTCCTTATGTTAAGTTTTATTAGCCATGCATGGTAAAATATTCAGGCTGTTTTTGTTTAAGTTTAAACAGCCTAGTTAAATTATGCCGGCTTTATTTTATTTACCTTTACCGACTGATCATTTTGAAATAAATGTTATGTTACCTAATCTTTAAGTTTTATAGCTGAGGTAAAAATATTCAGGCTATTTTTATTTTTAAGTTTGCGCAGCCAAATTATGCTGGCTTCTAATTTTCGTTAGGCTATGGGCTACTTAACAGTCGTTTGGTGAAGTTGTATTAAACTTTATTTGTGCGAACCTTTTAGCTGTTGTGATGCTGCTGAAGCAAAATATTGTTTTGTTAAAAATAACAGTTGAATAAAATAACTGAAAATCATATCATGTGTGTTTTATTTGTTTTATAAAACATAGAAAAAGGTAGGTTATCTTTTTAAAAACTGATGCAAAATATTTATCCAAATAATAAGACAGACATATTGATGGGATAATACTGTAAAATAAGGTTATTTTTTTTTTTTTTTTTTTTTTTGCGGGGCTGCAGTTGCCATTGTTTTAAAGCGCCCTGTAACGGGAGAAGCGCATCCACTACTTTCTGGTTGGCACTTAGTTCAAGCTCACATACATTTTGTGTAGATAAATACAATTTGTAATATAACATTTACATATTGTGTATCTAGGCTATGTGATTAATTTTATATACAATGCGTCATGAAGAAAAAGCGCTTCAGCTTCACCTCATGCTGTTATTTCTTTTAAATGTTTACTGTGTTAACCACTATTGATGGTGATGTTTAATAATCTGTGTTAATTTAATTATTTTTTTAATCCTGTCATGTTTCATTGTTTTATCAACAACGTTTTTAACAGGGCTTTAATTAAAATATTTTAATTGTCGCTATGACGCACACGCCCCGCCCCTTGCTTAAGCTCCACCCCCGATTAATCGAGTACTCGTTTCTGAAACCTGTGGATTACTCGAAATGAAATATGATCAGAAATGCCCATCCCTAATGTATTTAAAGGGATCATATGACGTTGCTAAAAAAAGAACATTATTTTGTGTATTTGGTGTAATGCAATTTTTTTATGTGGTTTAAGGTAAAAAAAAAACACGTTATTTTCCACATACTGTACATTATTGTTGCTCCTCTATGCTCCGCCTTTCTGAAACGCATACATTTTTACAAAGCTCATCGTTCTGAGAAGCGAAGTGTGCTCTGATTGGCCAGCTATCCAGTGCGTTGTTATTGGCCGAATACCTCAAGCGTGTGACGGAAATGTTACACCCCTCACCGCATTGTGATGCCGTGTACCGGCGCAAGGAGACTAAAACAATAAAACCCATTATAAACGAGGCATTTGTTGCATCCAGTGGGGACATAATTACTGATTATAATTACTTATACTGTCTTTTTATGCGTCACATCACGCAAATTCTTTAAATATGAAAACATACTTACAGGCTGTGAGTCAGAAGCATCAGACTGTCCTTGCAAAGTTGGAAGTGCCCCACTTTATAGAAACAGCCTTTGTGCAGCATTGTAGGCTAATCTCCCAGGTTCAGGAAACAGTCCTCCGTAAAATGCGCTACACACACTAATATTTGGGTTGAACTGTTCTAGAACAGTGTTGTAAATTCAACTTAACCACTGATTTCTAGTTTTGTCCTTTTTTGGAAGCCTAAACAAAGTACTTTCGCTTTCACAATGAAACACAGCATCTCCAGGACATGGCACCGGTGGCAGCAACAATACTACACTGACAATAAAAATCACGGCCTCTTTCTTTGCGTAAAAATTTGTGTGGTGTTATGCAAATCTTCCCACACAGTGATGTAGACGTGAAGGGGCGTGTTTAAATGAGCCGTTTTAGGGGGGCGTTGAAAAGTCTTAACTTTGATAAAGAATATCTCTTTGGTTTTGAGACTTTAGTCTTTGCAACTTCAGGGATCTTATCTATCCACGAACAGCTTGTAACACTCCAAAGAGAAAGAAAAACTTGAAATCGCATCATATAACCCCTTTATTTATTTTATAACACTAAGGAATGGTTTTTCAAAAGTTGTAAATAAAACAGATTTTCAGAGTATGTTTTGCAAGAAAAATATTTCATTTTTATACTTCAAAAATCAATGTGTTACTTGTAGCTTCTTTTTTTTTTTTTTTTTTTACGACCAGTTTCTGAGTGAAATGGTTTCTACATCAAGGAGTTTTTATGTCTGACTTATTTTTGTGCACAAAATAAGTCTTATTTTTGTAGGTTTTACGAGACTATACACTTTTGAATTATTCATCACGTCAGTGTGTTTCAGATGCTCCAGTGCCCATCATCACGGTGTACCAGCAGATGGAGGACAGAGAGCATGTGATCGTCATGTGTTCATTTGGAAGAAGGTTTATTGAGAGCTCTTTCCAGCTGTCAGTGGACTATGAACAGAACTACACCCTGAAGAACCCAGCATGCATTACACATGAAGTGTGTGTGTTTAACGTCACCGTGAGGTCTCCTGTTTCTCTGACATGTATACATGAGATCATTACCTTTGGAAATGACAGTTATTTGCTGAGTGAGACCTACGGTCAGTCTGATACAATTATGTATCTGTAGATGCATTTCTGTGAAATAACACAAATTATGATCATTTTCTGTATGTACAATCCATGGCAGATATCATATGTACACATAAACATCTTCTGTATTTATCATTTTCATGCAGTCTTAGAGTATCATGATGGAGTATCTTCATTCTACATTGGCTTTTTCTCCTTCATTGTTGTTGGTGTCATTATAATGAATGCTGCAGTGACTGTGACCAACATCAGAACCAATGCACAAGGTGTGGGTTTTGTCAATTATTCATTCATTTATAGCAACAGTGGGTATTATGAAATGATCACAGTCAGATTGAACCTAAACTAGATCAAAACTGCAAACTCAAATTAGCAGTTTAATTTGTTTCAACACAATTACTCTTTGAATGTAAACACTTAAAACATTGATGTACAAGAGAAAAACAACTCACTTATGTATATCTATGTTTTTTCATGACAGATTCCATTAATGACTATGTGGATGTCTGAATAATATATCGCGGATTACTGACGACGTAAAACAGACATAAAGGATGATCTGATCTGGAGTGGGGCAGCTTTTCATCTTCCTAAAACAAACAAAATGTTATATACACTGAACCAAAATGGTGTAGGATTTACTTTGTAATTATTAATTTCATAATTATCAATTAATAAATTTAGCTATTTTTGAGTGAAAATTGCTTAAAAAAAACAGCAAGTTCTTAACACATTGAATAACCCTCATCCACGCCTCGGGTCAAAACGACCCAAAACTGATTTTCAAAGATTTTTATAAAAATCAAGTGTTGATCGTGATTCATTATGATCCGAGACTTCTTGACTTTTGTCACACTTGCACACTAAACAAACTTGAGTGGATTCAAAGATGTTAAATGGGTGTGAAAAAAAAGGAACAAACATGTCCCTCGCGGGTCAATTTGACCCGGACCCCAAAAAGCATTGAATTTATGAAGAAACTGCAGATTTTTTCAATTTAATTTTGTCACACAGAACAAAAAATAATATTCGATTCGATGATTTTATGTGGGTGTAATAAAAAAAAGAAAAAAAAATGTAACCCGGCCATAGGAATTTGACCTTGACCTTTATAGTGAATTTTTTTTACCATACAAAATCTGACACAATCCAGGAAAGATGCATACACAAACCAAAGAGCTGAGACTGCAGAATGTCCCCAATGCAGAAAACAACTCACATACCCATACACACAGGCAAACACACTCCCATAGACATTATAACATAAATCATATTTCTGCTGGGAAATTAATCTCAATTTGACGTATACACTAAAAATGAAAAAAGTGCTTTCAGAATGAACTGGGAAAAGTGGTTGATAAATAATATATATATGTGTATATGATATCCTCAGCTAAGTACACTGTGAATGTTATAGAAATGGTAACCTCATCTGTTCAGCTTTGTTATGCGTTTTTACTATTATTATTTTTGTTTTCTATCTTTCTCCCCTTAAAAAAAAAACGCCCGATTGCTCAGCATGAAAAAGACGCTCCCATTTAAAACAATTAAAAAAAATCGCTTTGGTGGACACGCGGCTTGATTTATATTTAATTCTGAGATTCCTCTGCGTACCACTAGACCGACGCTCACGTACCACTAGTGGTACGCGTACCACACTTTGAGAACCACTGTTCTAGAGTATGGAAGGAGATAATCTTAAATAACATGCTAATAGCAATATGTGATTTTGAGCTAAACTTGTTCTTTAATTTTTCTCCATCTGCACACACAGAGAGGTTTCATTTTCATAAGAGTAGAACTATTTATTTTTGTTACTGAATGAAAGTTAGACACTTCCTCTTTCCCATGTGATAAAAATGGTTTGCTGAATTTTAATTTTATAATCATGTTTTATAAAATATTCAATAAATCAATATTTTATGACTGATTAAAAACATTGATTTATATTTTTCAGACAGAAGTGTAAATGCCTCAAAATAACATATCTTGTCAGTTGAGAAATGCACAAAGATACTTTAATATAAAAGGAGTATGTGCATATTATATTAGGGCTGGACGGTATATTGAGTTTGTACGATATATCAATATATTTTTTATAAGTGATACGGTATGAAGAGTGCATCTGATAAAATATCTAGGGAGGACAGAGACTGAACTGCTGCGGCAAAAGTGCTTAATACAATTTGTTCTAAACATGTGACAAGCTTTGTATGAAGGGCTTTAAAAACTTGCAAGATATAGTAGCCTATAGTTTCAGTTTAAAGCGGCTCTGACAGAAAGGCTGCGTGTTCCGCTGACAGAGATGCTACTCGCACTGTTTAATGTGTTTGAGATGTGCTGTTTTCCTTAATGTGTAACTTACATTTCACAGGTATATTCTCCATCTGTAAATCAGAATGCAGCATTCACAACTGATCTTCAACGAGCCCAAAAGAGCCCATGTCACACCTCTCTTTATCTCCTTGTACTGGATCCCGGTTGCAGCTCGCATCAAGTTCAAGACACTGATGCTTGCATATAGAACAACCACAGGCTCAGCACCCTCCTACTTCCACTCACTATTACGACTCTACATCCCCTCCAGAAGTCTGAGATCTGCTAGTGAGCGACGCCTCATGGTACCATCACAGAGAGACTCAAAATCACTCTCCAGAACATTCTTTCTCTTTCTCTTTCAATATCATTATTATTAACCAGACATTGTGTACCCATTCCCATATATGTGCATTACTGAACCCTGATCTGATTTTTCAGATTGCAGCAGACATTTTTAACCAGATTTACCATGCAAAAATCACAAGCACAGTCCTTTTCTCTCGGT